>JANJGN010000017.1:116877208-116924708 GCA_026770705.1 Isurus oxyrinchus
GGGGGGGCTCATGGGCATGTTTATCCCTGCCAGACCCGCTGTAGGGCAGGGGTGACTGCAGGATGAAGTCTTGTTTGGGGAAGGGGGAGAAGTGGCCTCAGGCAAGGGAAGAGGCTGCAGGGTGAGGGATGCACTGGGGGAAGGGGGGGGGTATCCCAGGGTGTGTGTGTGGGGGCACCTGTTGTTCTGTACAAGTGGCCTCAAGAAGGTGAGGGCTGAGGAGGCAGTCTCCAGAGGAGGTGAGGCCAGATGGAGATGTGAGGGTGTGTGTGAGAGAGAGTGAGTGGTGATGCCCCTTGAGCTGGCAGTGAGCGAGATGCCAGTGAGTGTGAGAGCTTCGAGTGATGAGATGGTTGACTTACCCTGGTGGCATGGCCGACCTGTTTTCCGCACTGGATGGCCAACCTCTCGTGTGCAGCGTTGGCACTGACCACCTCTGCCACCGTCTCCCGAGCCGGAGCGGTGAGACTGATGGGCCTCCTGTGACCAGAGTGGGAACAGAGGACATTGTGGCTGGTTCCACAGTGTCCAGGACGTATCCCGGTGATGCGTCACTGAATCTGGGAGCTGCACCCTTCTTGGCTTTTGGGGCCATGTCTTCACTGGAGCAGTCCTGGGCTCCAGGCGTTGAGAAATGCGTGTGCGACTGCAGCTTGGATATGGTGCCCGGAGTGAGGAAGCAGCGAGGTAATGGCGTAGTGGGCAAATCGGAGGTTGCCTGCCAGAGAAATGGATGTTTCCCAAAGCTGCATATTTAATGAGGTGGGAAGGGGAACAATAGGGGGTCAAAACCCCACCATTGCAACTGGTAGGCAATCGTTTCTCATGTCCGTAACTGCACTGGGTGCAAAGCTGGGATGGGACCACCCTCAGTGTGACTGACGAGAGAAGCAGCAGCATAACTTAATGTATTTTTTATATTCTTTCACGGGATGTGAACTTCGCTGGCTGGGCCAGCATTTATTGCCCATCCCTAATTGCCCCTTGAGAAGGTGGGGGTGAGCTGCCTTCTTGAACCGCTGCAGTCCATGTGGTGTAGGTACACCCACAGTGCTGTTAGGGAGGGAGTTCCAGGATTTTGACCCAGCGACAGTGAAGGAACGGCAAGATTTTTTCCAAGTCGGGATGGTGTGTGACTTGGAGGGGAACTTCCAGATGGTGGTGTGACCATGTGTCTGCTGCCCTTGTCCTTCTGGGTGATAGAGGTTGCAGGTTTGGAAGGTGCTTCCTAAGGAGCCATGGTGAGTTGCTGCAGATAGTACACACTGTCGGTACTGTGCGTCGCTGGTGGAGGGAGTGAATGTTTCAGGTGGTGGAAGGGGTGCTAATCAAGCGGGCTGCTTTGTCCTGGATGGTGTCGAGCTTCTTGAGTGTTGTAGGAGCTGCACTCATCTAGAATATTCCATGACACTCCTGACTTCTGCCTCGTAAATGGTAGTAGGGCTTTGGAGAGTTATGAGATGAATTCCACTCTGCAAAATTCCCAGTCTCTGACCTACTTTTGCAGCCACAGTCCTTCAATGGTTGGTCCAGTTCAGTTTCTGGTCAATGGTAAGCCCAGGATGTTGGTAGTGGGAGATTCAGTGATGATGATGCCATTGACTCTCTTTTATTGGATATGGTGATTACCTGGTGCTTGTGTGGCTCCTCTTTAGTACGCTGCATCATGTACCACTGAGCAGGTGCTTTATTGCACTGCTTCATGTACCACTGAGCTGGTGCTTTAGTACGCTGCTTCATGTACCACTGAGCTGGTGCTTTAGTACACTGCATTGTGTACCACTGAGCTGGTGCTTTAGTACGCTGCATTATGTACCACTGAGCTGGTGCTTTAGTACGCTGCTTCATGTACCACTGACCTGGTGCTTTAGTACGCTGCTTCATGTACCACTGACCTGGTGCTTTAGTACGCTGCTTCATGTACCACTGAGCTGGTGCTTTAGTACACTGCTTCATGTACCACTGAGCTGGTGCTTTAGTACACTGCTTCATGTACCACTGAGCTGGTGCTTTAGTACGCTGCATCATGTACCACTGAGCTGGTGCTTTAGTACGCTGCTTCATGTACCACTGAGCTGGTGCTTTAGTACACTGCTTCATGTACCACTGACCTGGTGCTTTAGTACGCTGCTTCATGTACCACTGAGCTGGTGCTTTAGTACACTGCTTCATGTACCACTGAGCTGGTGCTTTAGTACACTGCTTCATGTACCACTGAGCTGGTGCTATAGTACACTGCTTCATGTACCACTGAGCTGGTGCTTTAGTACGCTGCTTCATGTACCACTGAGCTGGTGCTTTAGTACGCTGCTTCATGTACCACTGAGCTGGTGCTTTAGTACACTGCTTCATGTACCACTGACCTGGTGCTTTAGTACGCTGCAGTGTGTACCACTGAGCTGGTGCTTTAGTACGCTGCTTCATGTACCACTGACCTGGTGCTTTAGTACGCTGCTTCATGTACCACTGAGCTGGTGCTTTAGTACACTGCTTCATGTACCACTGAGCTGGTGCTTTAGTACACTGCTTCATGTACCACTGAGCTGGTGCTTTAGTACACTGCTTCATGTACCACTGAGCTGGTGCTTTAGTACGCTGCTTCATGTACCACTGAGCTGATACTTTAATATGCTGCTTCATGTACCACTGAGCTGGTGCTTTAGTACGCTGCAGTGTGTACCACTGAGCTGGTGCTTTAGTACGCTGCTTCATGTACCACTGAGCTGGTGCTTTAGTACGCTGCTTCATGTACCACTGAGCTGATGCTTTAGTACGCTGCTTCATATACCCCTGACCTGGTGCTTTAGTACGCTGCTTCACGTACACTGAGCTGGTGCTTTAGTACGCTGCTTCATGTAACACTGAGCTGGTGCTTTAGTACGCTGCTTCATGTACCACTGAGCTGGTGCTTTAGTACGCTGCAGCGTGTACCACTGAGCTGGTGCTTTAGTACACTGCTTTGTGTACCACTGACCTGGTGCTTTAGTACGCTGCTTAATGTACCACTGAGCTGGTGCTTTAGTACGCTGCATCATGTACCACAGAGCTGGTGCTTTAGTACGCTGCTTCATGTACCATTGAGCTGGTGCTTTAGTACGCTGCTTCATGTACCACTGAGCTGGTGCTTTAGTACGCTGCTTCATGTACCACTGAGCTGGTGCTTTAGTACGCTGCATCATGTACCACTGAGCTGGTGCTTTAGTACACTGCTTCATGTACCACTGAGCTGGTGCTTTAGTACGCTGCTTTGTGTACCACTGAGCTGTGCTTTAGTACGCTGCTTTGTGTACCACTGAGCTGGTGCTTTAGCATGCTGCTTCATGTACCACTGAGCTGATGCTTTAGTACGCTGCTTCATGTACCACTTAGCTGGTGCTTAATATGCTGCTTCATGTACCACTGAGCTGGTGCTTTAGTACGCTGCTTTGTGTACCACTGAGCGGGTGCTTTAGTATGCTGCTTCATGTACCACTGAGCTGGTGCTTTAGTACGCTGCTTCGTGTACCACTGACCTGGTGCCTTAGTACGCTGCTTCATGTACCAAAGAGCTGGTGCTTTAGTACGCTGCTTCATGTACCACTGACCTGGTGCTTTAGCCTGCTTCATGTACCACTGAGCTGGTACTTTAGTACGCTGCTTCATGTACCACTGAGCTGGTGCTTTAGTACGCTGCTTCATGTACCACTGAGCTGGTGCTTTAGTACGCTGCTTCATGTACCACTGAGCTGGTGCTTTAGTACGCTGCAGCGTGTACCATTGAGCTGGTGCTTTAGTACGCTGCTTTGTGTATCACTGACCTGGTGCTTTAGTACGCTGCTTCATGTACCACTGAGCTGATGCTTTAGTACGCTGCATCATGTACCACTGAGCTGGTGCTTTAGTACGCTGCTTCATGTACCACTGAGCTGGTGCTTTAGTACGCTGCATCATGTACCACAGAGCTGGTGCTTTAGTACACTGCTTCATGTACCATTGAGCTGGTGCTTTAGTACGCTGCTTCATGTACCACTGAGCTGGTGCTAGTTGGGACGAGAACTTCTTTCATTTCCCTTCCCAACTTGTGAAAGAGCTGCCAAGATTCTGCTCCGCGCCTCCCTGGAGTAACTGTTTCTTAGTCATGTGTGAACTTGTGGCCAGTTCTCATTTTGTTTTGAACCAGACAGGTCTTGGAAATGGCCTTTCACTTTTAATCATAAAAACTGGACAGAAAAAGTCCGGTGCTTGCAGTTCTTGGCTGATTAAAAGGCAAAATGCGTGAAGTGATCTGTTTAACATTACATGATTGGCAGTGTATTGCTGCAAAAAGAGCTGTTTCAAACCTACCTTAACTGTCTCTAATTCAATTAAGTCCCACACACCTACATCAACACAAGACGCCACTATTAATCTGCTTTACAATACATTCCAAATAGGATTTTGAAAATAATTATATCTTCTAGACAATGAGAAATTAAATGAGTACTTTTCACCTGCTTTCGTTAAAAGTAGGATCCCCCCAGTATTCCAGGAAATGACTCAGGGGAGAAATGAGATCAGATGATAAAGATAAAGAGGAGGTAGTTAAAAGATTAACAGCTCTCAATGTGGGAGTCACCCAGTTAGGATGGGATGTACCTTGGGTTACTGGTTGAAGTGAGGGTGGAAATTGCAGAAGCTGTGACCACCATCTTCCAACCCTCCTTCGATAATGGAGTGGTACCGTCAAACTGGAAGTTTGCAAATGTTACTCTGCTCTTCATAAAAAAGGGGGATGAGTAAAGCAATTAACTACAGGGCAGTCTGCCAACCCTGGGTGATGAGGAGAATATTGGAGACAAAACTCCAGGACAAAATTACCTGGCATTTGAAGAGTCAGGGTTTATAAATGGCGGCCATCGTGGATTTTTAAAAAGGCTAAATCACGTTGATGAAGTAATGGAGAGGGTTATTGATGCTAATGTGGTTACTCTTGCGCGTTTGGACTTTCAAAAGGTGTTTGATAAAGTTTCAGCCAACAGACTTGATAGCTAAATTGAAGCCAATAGGATTACAGGATCCCCTGGTTAATACTCGGACCACTGCGTTTCTTGATATGTATTAATAACCTGGACTTGGGAATCGAAGGGTCATGAGGACTCGAAACGTCAACTCTTTTCTTCTCCGCCGATGCTGCCAGACCTGCTGAGTTTTTCCAGGTAATTCTGTTTTTGTTTAGGATTACAGGATCCCTCCCCCCCCACCCCACCTCCCCCCACCCCGGTTAATACTCGGACCACTGCGTTTCTTGATATGTATTAATAACCTGGACTTGGGAATCCAGGTCCTCATTTCAATGTTCGCAGACAACATATACCTGTGAGGAGGGTGGTAACAGGGTTCAGGACGACATAGACTGGTGAAATAGGCAGACATGGGCAGATGGAATTAATACAGGGAAGTGTGAACTGATGCATTCTGGAAGGAAGATGGAAGAGAGGCATTCGAATCTAAATG
Source organism: Isurus oxyrinchus (assembly GCA_026770705.1). Classification (NCBI taxonomy): domain Eukaryota; kingdom Metazoa; phylum Chordata; class Chondrichthyes; order Lamniformes; family Lamnidae; genus Isurus; species Isurus oxyrinchus. The sequence goes on from JANJGN010000017.1 coordinate 116,882,681, forward strand.
GTACGGCTTTATAGAGGCTGCAGGAATAGAGAGGTGTGAGATTGTACGTGCATGGATCTTTGAGGATGGCAGGACGGGTTGATAAAGATGTTTTAAAAGGCATGAGGGGACCTTCAGTTTATAAATAGAGGCAGCGATGCTAAATTGTTCCAAATGCCTGGTCACCACACCCCAGGAGGAATGTCAACGCCTTGTGAAGAGGTGCGGAGTGGATTGAATCGAATGGCATCTGGGCTGAGGCTGTGGGGAGACTGGAGAAGCTGGGGTTGTGGGTAGGGTAGAGACCATGAAGGTGTCCAAAATGGACTGTGTTTTTGGTGGAGTTAAAAAGGAAGACTTGTTTTCACAGTGGGAGGGGGCATCAATTTAAAGCAACTGTCCAGAGAGCCACCGTGGAGATGAGAATTTCTTTTTATGCAGCGAGTTGTTCAGATCTCAAGTGCACTACCTGAAAGGACAGTGGAAACGGCTTAACATTCAAAAGAGAATTGGATCAGTTGGATTAAAAAGTTCAGGGCTCCATAGAAAGTGGGACAAATCTGATAGCTTTATCACAAAGCACGGACATGCAGGGCTGAGTGTCTTCCTCCTTTGCTGTACGATTCTATGATTCTGCAAAGCTCTCTGTTTATATGCGCTAGAAACATGTGTCCGTCAGCCATGTGTAACTGCAGAATTGTTTCCCAGTTTCATACACAGTCGGCTGCGAGTTTCAAACATGCGGCTGTTTCACATGGGTGTGCGTGGACCAATCCCCATAACTCTTTGACGTATATTAACGGTCGACGAGAATAGCCTTTTGGAAATAACTGGTCTGCATTGCTGGTATATAATAATATTGTCACTGGTGTATGAGAATGTTTAGAATAGGGGAAATCAATGTGTACATTAATGATATATGCGAATGACTGTATTTCATTGGGGCCAGAATACCTGTCGATTTGAATGCTGCCTGTATTTTTGTTGATAGTTGTGAAAGCCAGTGAAAGCTTTCCTGCTACAAAAACAGAATCACCTGGAAAAACTCAGCAGGTCTGGCGGCATCGGCGGAGAAGAAAAGAGTTGACGTTTCGAGTCCTCGTGACCCTTCGACAGAACAAAAGCTTTCCTGTTTACTGTTGCAAACCAAATTTACTTTTCCAAACAATGCAATCAATATTTTCAAAGAATAAATGTTCCTTGGACTAGAATGCTTTTTATGTTAGTTCCAGTAAGTGCTTACTCTGGAAGAATGAGTCCAAAGCTGGCCTCTTACCTCCAGCTAAGACAGCTCTGCTGGGTAACAGACGCTGCCAGTCCCTTCCACACCGGAGGGTTACAGCTGTACCCATTCATGGGCGAGCCAATGCCCATCACCTGTTTTAACAAAGCAATTGTCTTAACAAGGTAATTGCCAGTCAACAAGAAGCTTGTCCCTGGACATTGATAATGTAATCACTGATACAACAGGCCCACTGGCACCGGGCGTGCTGAGTGGAGTGAGCGGACAATATGGCAAGAAGGTCGAAACTTGCTTTCCCACCATCGGACACTGGGAACCTCATTGGGATAGATCTGCACCATGATAAGCCCAGCCCACTGGAATCGTCCCTCCCTCCCACAGTGGATCGCCGCTCACCAAATCACACCGACCTGCTTTCCAGCAGCATCTAAAAGGCTTACACCTGGCGGGCTGCAGGTCGAGGGGAACTCGGAGGTGAGTGCACAGTAAACGTAGCAGAGCGCTCGCCCGGGTCACCCTGCTGGACGTCAAGGTTGAGGCGCGTTCGAGATGGGGGTGGGGTGGGGCAAGGGCTGTCCTGCAGTTGAAGGTAGCGCTCAAGCATGTCCAGGGTGGGGGAGGTTGGGTGAGGGAAGAAACATCAGGGACGCCTTGTAGAAAGTGAGCATTTCTCTGCAGCGGAGACAGCTCAGGTGCAGCCACATTGATGTGGCTGGAGTCAGGCCTCGAGCTTCTCTGCCCACTCGAGCAACACAGAGGCATCAAAGTGCCACCAAGTGCTCCAGTGCTTTCCACCCCTTCGGGCACAAGCTGCAAACTAATGAGTGTTCTAGCGGACAGCTGAACAGCTGGATTGTACAATCGCCTTGCTAAAGCTGGTCATGGAGCAGTCACTGGTGGAGATGCTCACAGCTCCTTCCAATGTCATCATTCAGGTTTGGACCAGTCTCCCCCATGGTTCAAGCTAACACAAGCTGGACAGTGCAGCCTTGCAGTGTGGGTTAGGAAAATGCCTGTGCCTGAGCTGAGAGCACAGCGTGCAGTCCAATGGACGAAGCTGCTGCCAATCGGTCAGGTGGAGCGGGGCGGAGCTGGGTGGGGTTTTGGACAGCCATGGAGCGCAGTAAACTCTGGTCATCCAAGTGGAGGCCGGCATTCTCTTGCATGCCTTCAGTACCTGACCCCTTTAGGAGCACAGCATCACTGGTTACAGATGCTGAAGAGGTGGGGGCCAGCCCCACCTTAAAGGTGCTGAGGGCACACAGAGAGAATTACTTTACTCTCTGGCTACAACATTCTGGCAGCAATGACAAGCACCATCGAGGTGCAGGCATCAGTAATGTATCCAGGGAGGGTAAGGCCGGACCATCACTTTGGTCTGAAGGCTGCACAAAACACAGGAAAGAGAGCCTGGACTGAGACATCTGCCTTTGTCTTGTGCAGAAAGTTTCACATCTGAGCAACATGAACACTGCTCATCAGAACAAGGAACCACAGGCAGCGAGACATTGTTTCGAGTGTATTGACAATAGTGAACAGTATGTACAAGTGATTAACACCCACGCCCAGGCTGTGCAACTACACCATCTTAACTTTCCTAACCCTGCCGCTACGTCTTGGTGCTCCCCGGACATCCACAGCAGAGGTGGAGGCAGCCCGCTGACTGCTACAACCTGTCTGTGATGACCTTGACCGGTGTCCTCTGGAGGACCAAGACCTGGAGGGACCGGTTGGCTTTCAAAGATACAAAAACCCTTAGAGCAGCATTGCGATAGACCACAGCTCTCACGGATAGGCCAAACTCTCACCCATAGGCCGCAACCCTCACCCATAGGCCACAGCCCTCATGGATAGGCCGCAGCCCTCACCCATAGGCCGCAACTCTCACCTGTAGGCAACAGCCCTCACAGATAGGCCGCAGCTCTCATTTGTAGGCAGCAGCCCTTACAGATAGGCAGCAGCCCTCATGGATAGGCCACAGCCCTCAACCCTAGGTCACAGCCCTCACGGATAGGACGCAGCCCTCACCCGTAGGCCGCAGCCCTCACGGATAGGCCGCAGCCCTCACCCGTAGGCCACAGCCCTCACAGATAGGCCGCAGCCCTCACGGATAGGCCGCAGCCCTCACCCCTAGGCCGCAGCCCTCACAGATAGGCCGCAGCCCTCACGGATAGGCCGCAGCCCTCACGGATAGGCCGCAGCCCTCACCCCTAGGCCGCAGCCCTCACAGATAGGCCGCAGCCCTCACGGATAGGCCGCAGCCCTCACCCCTAGGCCGCAGCCCTCATGGATAGGCCGCAGCCCTCACCCGTAGGCCGCAGCCCTCATGAATAGGCCACAGCCCTCAACCCTAGGTCACAGCCCTCACGGATAGGCCGCAGCCCTCACCCGTAGGCCACAGCCCTCACAGATAGGCCGCAGCCCTCACGGATAGGCCGCAGCCCTCACCCCTAGGCCGCAGCCCTCACGGATAGGCCGCAGCCCTCACCCGTAGGCCGCAGCCCTCATGGATAGGCCACAGCCCTCAACCCTAGGTCACAGCCCTCACAGGCCGCAGCCCTCACCCCTAGGCCGCAGCCCTCACAGATAGGCCGCAGCCCTCACGGATAGGCCGCAGACCTCACCCATAGGCCGCAGCCCTCACGGATAGGCCGCAGCCCTCACCCGTAGGCTGCAGCCCTCATGGATAGGCCACAGCCCTCAACCCTAGGTCACAACCCTCACAGATAGGCTGCAGCCCTCACAGATAGGCCGCAGCCCTCACCCTTAGGCCGCAGCCCTCACAGATAGGCCGCAGCCCTCACCCCTAGGCCGCAGGCCTCACGGATAGGCCGCAGCCCTCACCCATAGGCCACAGCCCTCACCCGTAGGGAGTAGCTCTCACTGCCACTGCAACTCTTACTGTGATACACTGAAATGCGTTCTTTGCCTACTGATATACCATGCACTGATTGTGATTGTGTCTCTGCCAGTAGAACATGGAAAGCAGTCAATGGTGATCACAATCTGTGTAAACAGAATAGACACACTTTTCAGACACATTTGAACACTGTAACATCCTTGTTTGGAGTTGAGCTTGCAATGTTTCAGGCTGAGCGTGCGTGCTTTGCTGCAGTAATTATTAATGGGAACAGTCCTCTGGGAGTATAAAAGTCAAATAACAAATCACAAACCAGGAAGTAATCACATTACCTCAGGGCAAGCAGAGAGTTTGAGTGAGAGGATTAGCATTTGGAGCATCATGGCAACATTTGATACTGCACATTTATCAAGATTGCGGTTTCATAGCCAATCAGCAGCCTGGTTTAATGCTCTTAGCTCGATGTATGATATTGATCACCATTAGATTCCATCTGAGCAACAAGAGGAGCCTGCAAGTCGCTTGACACTAATGATTGTTTCAATCCTTGGGTGTTGCCATCGGACAGGACAATTAAACATCATCACAAGGACCTGGTGACGCAAGGAATCGAGGAGAGATTGGACTGGCCCTAAGAAAGCTGCTTTATGGACTATTTCAGGCTGATTTGGGACTGGGCGATTACATTTTGGGCTCACAAATGCACCCGGGTTCTCCGAATGCCTCATCAATTGGGCATCTCAAGAACTTGGAGAAATGAGGAGCAACGTATTTCTACCAGTGAGAGGTTGTGAATTATCTGGGGAACTCTCAATACTGATCATGGGTAATGAAGGTTTCTCTGTCCTTTCATCAGCTCTGCGCTCATTCGGATGACGATGTCATGCCCGATCTTTTGATGGATGTGAGTCTTTTTTTTGAAACATAAGGTGGCAGTGTAGTTAGAAGGCTTCGGAGACTTGGTCATCAGCGCCACTTAATGGACAGTGCCTGTAAAAACATTGTGACAGTCAACATGGCCAACATGAATGGGAAATGTTGACATAGAAATTGACAATGGCAAGCGTGACCCAAAGTTATGACAATGGCTTGCTGGTAGGAATGGCACACCCCCTACAGGAGTTTTAATCCAATACAGGTGAAGCGCAAAGCTCTCTGCCTATTCTGGGTTTGAGAATCAGAGGAGCAGTGAAGTGTGTGTCTAACTATTTATTATCACTGCAACGTGACCACCCACCTGAGAAGGTGTAGAGATTCACTCTTAACCTTGGCACATGCATCATGTTCATCAGGCATGTAAAGGCTGGCGTCAACATATCAGAGTCACAAAACCCAACAATTAGAAGCTTCATCTTTTCAGTTACTGCTCAGTCCAATTAGTCGAAGCTACAGGAACATTCACCAGACCATCGATGCCAGTTCCAGTGGGAAAATCCATTGCATTGGGTGGCTGGGTTGGTATGAGGAGACCCCAGGTTGATTTTCTGAGCTGTGCTGAGTTGGTTGCTCTCCACCAATCAGGCAGTTGGGACGCACTGGGGGTGAATTATCAACCAGGATGCTTGCTCCTGATCACAGTCTAGCGCCTCCCACTGGAGGCTGACATGAGTGCGGCTGCGGCAAATTGCTAAAAGGCCCAACTTCAGTTGCGTCTCAGGCCTGCTGGTTCAGCTATGTACTGCCTGCTCGCTCCTCACCGGAAGCCAGGCCATGATTAAGTCTTTACCCACTATTCTGTATCTTTTCATCACTGTCTATTAGTCTGGTGTGTGCTAAATGATTGACTCACACTGCGTATAATGAGCTGTGAAGTGTGTAAGGTGGTTGAAGGTGCAGTGAAGACACGGAGGGATTTGAAGACTGAGAGCCTGCTAGGACCATTGAGACCGGTGTGTGTGGGATGGGATGGGAGTGGAGACTTCTGGACAAGCGTGTGCCCCTGAGTTACCAGCTCAGACAACAGCTGGTCTCTTATAAATCCCAGAAAATGTTCAATCAGAAATAATTCCCAGCTCCCCCCAAAAATACCTGTGGTAATAAATGGCCCAGGAACTGACAGTGGAGCCATTTTAGGAATTCGTGCTCCCAGGACAAGGGTTTTCCCTCCTGGGACGATGTATTTAGAATTGGAACGTGAACTTCCCACAATTTCCTGTCCATCCTGGAAAATGCACTCCTGATATATATTAACATCAGACAAAGCTCAGGGTCAACTTGAAACATGGCCACTGTCTTGTCACAATGCGTCTCGTCACTTTGCCTCAATAGGCGGACATGGTTGCCCATAATGCCACTGGTTAAGCCTCGCACCGCAGTTCAAGTCTTCTGTTAAGGGTCACCTTACTCCCCAGTGTGCGTTCCGTGAAAAATCAGCCTGCCTCTGGTACAAAGCTGGTGATGGAGGATTAATCTGCACATGACACGAGATCATTAACGTCTCTCTCTCTCTCCTCACAACACTGCATTATCTAGCAGAGCTAATCGAATAGCGAGTCAGTGCAGGAATACTGCCTGATCCCTTGACCTGAGCTGAAGCTGTTCGCTGCTTTAACTATCGGGAGCCACACTTCAGCCCTTCCGGTGTGAAAGCTGGAAAATGTTGCCACTGTTGGCCGTCAGATGGAGCTGTCCCGTTCAACTGTTTGCTTTTTGCTTATTGAGAGAGGTTTATCAGGCAGCAGTTAGACGCCTGGCACCAGCAGAACAAACAGAAATTCCTCATTCAACACTGGAATATTTTGAAACTTAGTCCTGTAAGGTAGCCAGGAAAGCCTCAAACGGCATGAATGTCTCTTGGCATCTAATTGGAACTTGCATCTTGCAGGAGGAAATGTGATCAGTTCTTCTAGAATCACCATCAGGTTAGATGGTAAATTTTGGTCTAAATACGATGGAATATCAGACTTATGGGAAAGGTCCAACCTCATATGTCCTGTATTGATTAAAGTGGGATGTATGTGGTTAGACCTATCCCAGAGGTCATGTATTCTTGCATGTCAAGACCTTAATGTGCCATCTGACTCCACCCAGGACCTCCACCTCTTGTACCAGACACAAGTCAAAAGTGTTTGCAGAACGGACAAGAGCAGAACACTCTAAAAGGAGCATCATCGTGGAAAAGCAGAAGTTCTTCCCCAATGCAGAGAAATCAAGGTAACATCATCTTGTCAAAAAAGACACTCACCAGTCCTGGGCATATTTTGCTTTCTCCACCAGCTGGAAAGCAAGTTGACCCAGAGCTTTCTCATGGAGACAGTGCCCCTTTCACCATGCAATATAATCACTCAACAAGCGGGTCAAAGTCTCCATTCGGATTTTGATGCCACAGTGAACTGAATTTGCATGTTTTACTGTCGGTGTTTCCCCTTCACTGAATCTCAGCCCGAAGTTCATACGAGAGCAAAATGCTGGAATGGTGTGAGACAGAAGATGCTGGAGTTTGGAGCTGCAGGAAAGATGCAAGGAACTGGGGACCAAGAGTGGGTTGTCTGACCCATTGAGCTCACTCCTTCTGTACAATCTGTGCACCTCGCTGGCTGCCGGATCACCAATCCCTGATCATCAGAGGGAATCGAGTAAATCTCCAGAATATTTACCCTGCTTTCACATCTGCAATGTCTAATTCTGGCAGCTGCGACCCAAAAGGGCACCAGGTTTACTTCAAATTGTTCGTCTCTTTAGGTGGCTCTCAAGACTTTCAATAATACCGGAGTGCCCAGTTGTAACACTCTCTGCCTCAGCTGTTAGGAGGATGTGAATACTGGGCCTACCCCAGAGACCTGAGCACAACTTCAAAGCTGATATTCCGAGTGCAGTACCAAGGTGCAGCACTGCCTGAGGCGCCGTCTTCTGGATGAGACATTGAACTGAGATCTGCCCCCTCAGGTGGGTGTAAAAGATCCCGTGGTATTACTTGTCGGAAGAGGAGGGGCATTTTCTTGTGTACAGACCAGCACTTCACCCTCAAGGTTAACGGATTATCTGACCATCATCACATTGCTGTGTGTCTGGGAGCTTGCTGTGTGCAAATTGGCTGTCGTGTGTCTAACATTACAACAATGACTACGCTACAGATATAATTCATTGATTGTAACAGGCTTTGTGAGGCCCTGTGGTCATAAAATGTCTGATGTAGATGCAGGTTTTTTTTCTCAAGTAGTACATAGCCTATTGGGAACCATCAGCTTGATGGACTGGGTAGCCTTCCCTTATTCTAAACTTGCATTTATTATAGAAGCTTACAGTTGTTTTCTCTTTTACGTTTTCCAACTGCTACATATCTCTACTGCAGCCTGATATGCGTGTACACCGTTACAATTGGCTAAGCAAAGAATAAGCCATTGAGAAGGCTTCTTTTCTACCTGACTGTACATTTTGCATGTTGTACAGAAGGTTGGTACCTACCTGATGATGTGTGTTTTATTGTTCATATTTGGTTCTCTTGATTCCTTCAATCCTTGCACCTATTTTGTTATGATGAACAAAACTGTGAACAGCAGGTTTCTTATGACCTGGATGTGCATCAGGAAACTGTCAATTTAAAGTTAATGTGCGAAAGCCTCAGTGCATGTGTCTTGCACCCAAACACAGTTCAGGTAGCTTCCTCATACTGTCCTTGTCCGAGACTGCTTCAATCTCCTGAGGGAGTCGGAGAAAGATTTTCCGGAGTGTTTTATTCCGCATGTGCCTGAGGTTTTTTCCATGTTTTTTTTAACTCTTTCATGGGTCATGGGCGTCACTGGCAAGGCCAGCATTTGTTGCCCAGCCCTAATTACCCGTGAACCGAGTGGCTCGCTCAGAGGGCAGTTACGAGTCAGCCACTTTGCTGGTGGGTCTGGAGTCACATGTTGGCCAGACCCGGTAAGGACAGCAGATTTCTGACATGAGTGAACCAAGTGGGTTTTCACAACAATCGGTGGCAGCTGTCCTGGTCGCCAGTACTGAGACTACATTTACATTCCAGAGTTAGTACCTGGATTCAGGTTCCAGCAGCTGCCATGGTGGGATTTGAACTCGTGTACTACAGCATTAGCCTGGGGCCCTGGATTACTAGTTCATTAACGTTACCGCTACATCACCACTTATGCCTCTCCCAAGGGGATTACGTGACTAGGCAGGAGGGTCGGCAGTACTTAGTCAGGATGCTCCAGTCATCGTCAGGTGTGGGGTAGGATACTGCAAAGGCTGTGGGCCCTGACAATATTCCGGAAATAGTACTGAAGACCTGTGCTCCAGAACTTGCCGCACCCCTAGCCAAGCTGTTCCGGTACAGCTACAACACTGGCATCTACCCGGCTTTGTGGAAAATTGCCCAGCTATGTCCTGTACACAAAAAGCAGGATAAATCCAACCCGGCCAATTACCCCCCATCAGTCTACTTGATCACCAGTAACATGATGGAAAGGGTCGTCAACAGTGCTATTAAGCAGCACTTGCTTAGCAATAACCTGCTCCCTGACGCTCAGTTTGGGTCCCGCCAGGGCTACTCAGCTCCTGACCTCATTACAGCCTTGGTTCAAACATGGACAAAAGAGCTGAACTCCTGAGGTGAGGTGAGAGTAACTGCCCTTGACATCAAGGCAGCATTTGACCGAGTGTGGCATCAAGGAGCCCTAGCAAAACTGGAGTCAAAGGGGATCAGGGGGAAAACTCTCCACCGTTGGAGTCATACCCAGCACAAAGGAAGATGGTTGTAGTTGTTGAAGGCTATCACAGCTCCAGGACATCACTGCAGGAGTTCCTCAGGGTAGTGTCCTCGACCCAACCATCTACAGCTGCTTCATCAATGACCTTCCTTCCATCATAAGGTCAGAAGTGGGGATGTTCGCTGATGATTGCACAATGTTCAGCACCATTTACAACTCCTCAGATACTGAAGCAGTCCATGTCCAAATGCAGCAAGACCTGGACAGTATCCAGACTTGGGCTGACAAGTGCCAAGTAACATTCACACCACACAAGTGCCAGGCAATGACCATCTCTAACAAGAGAAAATCTAACTATCGCCCCTTGACATTAAATGACATTACCATCACTGAATCCCCCCACTATCAACGTCCTGGGGGTTACCATTGACCAGAAACTGAACTGGACTAGCCATACAAATACTGTGGCTACAAGAACAGGTCAGAGGCTGGGAATCCTGCAGTGAGTAACTCACCTCCTGACTCCCCAAAGCCTGTCCACCATCTACAAGTCACAAGTCAGGAATGTGATGGAATACTTCCCACTTGTCTGGATGAGTGCAGCTCCAATAACACTCAAGAAAGCTTGACACCATCCAGGACAAAGCAGCCACTTGATTGGCACCACATCCACAAACATTCAATCCCTCCACCACCAATGCACAGTAGCAGCAGTGTGTGTACCATCTACAAGATGCACTGCAGGAATTCACCAAGGCTCCTTAGACAGCACCTTCCAAACCCATGACCTCTACCATCTAGAAGGACAAGGGCAGCAGATACATGGGAACACCACCGCCTGCAAGTTCCCCTCCAAGCCGCTCACCATCCTGACTTGGAAATATATCACCGTTCCTTCACTGTCACTGGGTCAAAATCCTGGAACTCCCTTCCTAACAGCACTGTGGGTGTACCTACACCACATGGACTGCAGCGGTTCAAGAAGGCAGCTCACCCCCACCTTCTCAAGGGGCAATTCGTGATGGGCAATAAATGCTGGGCCCAGCCAGCCAAGCCTATGTCCCTTCAACGAGTTTAAAAAAAAGGTTTGAACGACCAACTGGCCATGATTGTCAGAGTGTCAGAAAAGCTCAGTCCCTGTCTCACTTTGTGCAATGTGATTCAGACCCTAGAGAAAGATCACAGAATCACAGCACAGAAGAGGCCCTTCGGCCCATCGAGTCTGCACCGACACATGAGAAACACCTGACCTACCTCCCTAACCCCATTTACCAGCACTTGGCCCATAGCCTTGAATGTTATGACGTGCCAAGTGTTCATCCAGGTACTTTTTAAAGGTTGTGAGGCAACCCGCCTCCACCACCCTCCCAGGCAAGATGCCTGTTAAAACCACCAATTTCAGACACTGGGCCTGCAGTTGGACAATGAGAAACAGGAGGGAGATTCATTTGGAAGAAACTGTATGGTTCTGATGGACCCCCTCAGTTCAAGGCCAGGAAGAGATGTTGTGCTCTTTAAGCCTCCTTGTAGGATTAGATGAGGCGATGCTTCATGTTACACGATGAGCCCTCTTTCCCTTTCTGGATCTGAAGCCTGATGGCGAGATTATTGTTGGGTGAATTGCTGGCTTCCACCCTGACTATACCAGTACTTCATACCACCGCAATACTCAGGGCAGTTTGGGGATTCCCAGTTCTGCTCACTCAGTGAGGCGCATCCAGTTTCTGCAGATTTTCTGGCTTAAGTCTTTCATTTATTTTTCCCCTTTGCTTCCTTGTAGGAATGCGACCTCTGCAGCTATCGGGCTTTTATGCAGTAATCTCCCAAAGTTAGGAAGCCTTTGCATGGTTGTGGTACAGTAACTTGCGAGGCGGAGTGGGCCTTGGGTTTAGTGGCAACCTTCCTACCTTTTGTTCAGAAGCTGGAGGTTCAACCCTTGCTCCAGACAGTCCCGGTGTGTGGAAGCTGGACTTCCAGCTCGGGATTCTGGTCTGACATCCAGCGGGATACTCACATCTGTTGGGAGTGGTGCCTGTCTCCTCTACACTCCCCAGCCCCCTCCCTCCCTCACCTCCGCACCACCCATCACCCCCCTATTCTCCCCACTATTGTATGGGTTGTGGGAGCCCTTAAGATACTTGCGTTACATCGCACTAATCACCCTATTGGCTGGTATAAATAAGGTTATGGGCCATGGAGGAACACTGCTGAGGGTTGCCAGACTGTCCATCAGCCTGTGGATCCTTCACAGTCCTCTGCAAGGGACCTACAAGAACCATAACCTGGTGACATGTCCAGCCAAGTTCCGACTGAGTAGTTGCTGGTTCAGTGACGTGATCCCACTGCCAAGCAAACTGGGGCAGGGCAGTTTATTGCTGTTGTGACAGCTGTTCCTGCCAGTCTGTACCCGGCGTTTTCAGGGATTGCCCCAGGATCTGCGCCCGAGCTTGGCTCTCAGCTGTGGCTAAGCGAGTAACACTCCTGCCTGCGAGTCAGTCCCACTCCAGAGCAAGTTGTCCAGGCTGACATAGCAGTACTGTGCTGCACTGTGCAATGTCAGCCCTCTGGAATTCCCTCCCTTCGACCTCTCGACCTCCTCAAAACCTAACCCCTGAGCCAATCGACCCTCCAAACACCTGCTCTTTTGACTCAGCGCTCCGATTTATCTGACACCTGTCTGAAGCACCTTGGGGCGTTTCTGCACATTATAAATAGATGTAGATGCGCATTGTTGCGGAGACGACACTTTAAACCAGACAGAAGCTTCAAGGCAGTGATTGTGTTGTTTAAGCTGTAGGAAAACGATGCCAAGCCATGCTGCATGTTACTGAGTGGTGGAAGGGGGATGGTGAGGAGCATCCAACTGAAGGACGTCCGTTTTGTACGATGTGTTTGCATCATACAAGGACCTAAATCATGACTTCATATCTCCAGGCTTCCCCAACAGGGAAAAGCTGACCCGTGTGCTTCTGACTGATGTCCACGACATTCAGGAACGTACAGTTAAGAGAAACTGAAAGAAAATTTACCAAGTTGATGAGTTCAACCATCAAACGTAAAAGCAAAAACTTCACCTGTGAAAGGTTTGTGTGGGGGGAAAGGAAGGAATAGGCAGGCCACGTTATATTGGAGAAGAGTGAGACAGCACAACAAGAGAGACCTTCATTCAAAGTAGCGCTTGGCAAATCCTTTCATTGCACTTCACAGCCAGTAAAACACCTCCGAAGCGCCCTCACTTGTTATGTAAGGCGGCTGCCAGTTTGCACAGGACAAGATGTCACACAAACACCAATGGCTGCTTAATCTGCGTTTGCTGCTGTTGATTAAATGTTGGCCAGGACAAGAAAGCTGAAGTCTCTTTGGAAAGTATCCCTTAGGTCATCTGCAGCAGTTCATGACCGGCTCGCCGCTCGAGCTGTACTTTCACGTCCCTCCTTATTGCCCAGCGCGACTCCCTGAACCTTCGTCACACACGTCCTGACTCGCCCCTTTACCAGCTGCTGCCCCAGAGACACTGCTCATCCTGGGAAACCCCCAAGAGGACCGATCACAAGGTGGCATGGTGGGCTAGAGATGGAAATTGTGTTTCGGGGGACACCGAGATTTTCCTTCGATGTCCTTAGGAGTTTGTCATTCGTTGGTTGAATATTAATTAACCTGGTTATCTTGTTGCATTATGTACGAACAAATGGGGGAGATGAAGTTTTCCTGTGAGAGTTTAACTGGGCCGCTGCTGTTGGTTTTTTTAAAAGTCTCGTTTGATTGTTTTTTTTAAAAAATGTACTGTCTGATGCTGAGTGACAGGTCACTAATTCAGTCTCCAGGGACAACTGGCATTATAAAGCGCCTGGCTGTCTCTGACATATTGTAAAGTTATGGGGGTTCACCTCAATCGTTGCTTTGTCATGGTGACAGTCAACGCGAATCAGGACTTTATACAGCGAGGACGTAGCCTATTGTAGCCTCTGCTGGTGGAAGGGTGTAGGGTAACTTCAACCCCTCTGTTCCGAGCAGCCTTTCCATTCGAATGATGAACCTCATGATCATAAAAAAGAGCTTTCGGAAGAGGCCATCAAACAGGCTTCGGGGTCAGGTAACTTTCCCAGAGCCTGTGACACTGTTACAAAGTGGTTTTGCCGCGATTTTCTGTCGCTTTTTTAGTGTCTCCTGTGCGATTGATGATTGACTTCCTCTAAGTCACGTGAACGTAAGACTTGAAACAATTCGATGAGACATTGGGGTTTAAAGAGGATCCAGAGGGGTAAAAGCTGCATTGTGCAGTGTCCTGTTGTGGGAGGGGGTCCCGAGAGTCGCGTACAGCAACCTCCATAAGTCAGGGCTGTCGCTTTGTGGAGATGGCTACAGCTTTTCAATGGGAAAGTAGGTCAAGCAAGAGGAGAGATAGCATCAGCTTCTCTTGTTCACCTCTTATTGCCAATGGCACAATGGAGACCTGAGCACATCTGCCCTCCCTCTCTCTCACAGGCACTGTCACCTCTGAGACAGAGAGTAGTGAGGAGGTGGTGGTGTAGTGGTATTGTCACTGGACTAGTGCTCCAGGGACCTGGGGTAATCCTCTGGGGACCTGGGTTCAAATCCCACCGAGGCAGACAGTGAAATTTGACTTTAGTAAAAGTCTGGTGATTACCACACAACCATAGCCAATTGTTGTAAAAACCCATCTGGTTCACTAATGCCCTTTAGGGAAGGAAATCTGCTGTCCTTACCTGGTCTGGCCTACGTGTGACTCCAGACCCACAGCAATGTGGTTGACTTTTAACTGCCCTCTGAACAAGGGCAATTAAGATTGGGCAATAAATGCTGGCCTGGCCATGAATAAGTAAGAAAGCAGAACTCTGGGATTTGAGCCCACAATGCAGGCTGACACTGAAATACAGTGCTGTTAAAGGCACCATCTTTCAGACCAGCATCGTGCTGCTCAGGTCCTGACAGATGAAAACACAACATCCCACGTCACTACTCGAAGCACAGTTTTAAAAAGCAGCGAGCTCACTCGGCACCCTGATTAAAACTCGTTCCTCATCTGGAGCCCTGGAAAACGGATGAACGGCTTTGTTCATCTCCTCCGCTGGAAGTGGAGTCTTCTTGCCTGCGTCCCCAATGTGAAAGAGGTGCTCCACCTGAGCTGTCCTGAGGCTCTTTCTTTGTCTCAGTCACAGTGTCGCAAGACGAGGAGCGTGACCAAGATAATTTCTACGGCCTCGTCAATGTTCTCGGTCTCCCTCTGCAGCCCTGTATTGAGTTTGGACGCTGAGTCTAATCCAGCCCCTATAGCCACACGTGCGTTTTAAGGAGTTGAGAATGCTGCCAGATTTTCCCTTTGTCTGGCCCAGTGTTCAGAGATGAGTGCAGATTGAGTGCTGGACATCGGGATGAAGCTGAAGTGAAGCTTCATTTCCGGAACAGGCCCCTGTAATGGGAACTTGGAGCACTGTTCGAATGGGGAAGGGCTGAGCTGCCTTGGCAGTGGGGGTGCCCATTAAAAATTATTGTTTGAGATTTGGAGGAGCAGCTTAAAGATCCAACAGTGGCAAAGCTTAAAGCATAATCATTTTTGTAACCGCTTAGAACATATTTCAGTTTGAAAGCTGTTTCAGCAATGTTTCCCTGTCTCTTTCTCTTCTTCGTCACCCCCTTCTCTCTCTCTCTCTCTCCCTCTCCCTCCCCCTCTCTCTCTCTCTCACACCTTCCCTTCCCTCTCCCTCCTTTCTCCCTCTCTTTTACATCTCCTGTTCACCTTCTCCCTTTTGTGAGGTCTGTTTGGACTGTATATTGGGAAGACACTTGTGAGGATTAGCGTTTTTTTGGGAATTTAGTGCTGAAGTCAGGCGAGCAGAGGTCAGCTGCCAAGTGCCACCTTGCAATCCCATGTCACATTCTGACTGTTGTGCTGCTCCAAAAAATGGGAGCTAGCAAAATTGTAACATCCACAATGTCAAACGTAAGGACGATTGGAAAACTGAAAGAGCAAACGCAAAGACCAGGGCACCCTCTCAGGCTCCTCCCAATCATCAGTAACGTGATGGAGGGAGTCCGCAGACAGGCCATAGGTCACTTACTCATCCATAACATGCTTCTCAATGCACAGCTCAAGTTCCATCAGAGTGATTGAGCTCCAGAACTCATTGCATCCGAGATCCAGAGTCCGATTCAAAGACAAGTGCCAGAGCGCAGATGTGACCAGCTGTCCTTGACATCAAGGTGGCATTCAACCAACTATAGTGCCAAGGTGCCCTGATAAAACTGACATCAGTGAGCATCAAGAGGGAAATCCTCCAGTGGCAGTAGCCATACCTGATGGAAGTGAAGGTTGTTGTGGTTGTTGGAGGCCTGTCTCATTAGCCCTAGAACACCTCTGCAGGCCTTTCTCAGGTTCAACCACATTCAGTCGCTTCATCATTGACCCTCCCTCCATCATTACACGTGAAGGAGCTTTCTCCCGATCATCTCCATTCACAACTCTTCTGAGAATGAAGCAGCCCCACCTGCACAGCCTACAGTAAGAGCTGGATAACATCCAGACTCAGGCTGGCACATTTACAGCCAAATAAGTTCCAGGCAATGATTTTCAAAGAAGGGGCTGGTGCCGCCACCTTCCCAACATTCAATGGCATCACCCTGGCCAGTTCTCCCACTGTAAACACTCTGCAGTTTCCCCATTGACCAGAAACTGAGCTGGGCCAGCCATACTAAACACTCTGGCTGCAGAACAGAAACCAAATCCGGGTAATCTGCAACATGTGACTCACGTCTTAATCCCTCAAAACCATCCCGGCATCCAAATGGCTCAAATGCAAATTAAGATGGAATAGTTAGGAGAGAATGTGATGAATTTCTGGAGACTGAAAGAACTGGAAGACATGACGAGTTGAGTGCTTGATATATCAAGAAAGATGGGCTTGATAGGTGATGAAAGCGGTGTTAAACCAGACCCTTGTACACGAGAATAGTTTTAATCAAAAGAGGGGCATGGAGAAAAGATATTCAAGTATTAAGGCCCAGCATGTTGTGAAGATAGCTGGTGTCGCAGTGTACACTCTATCAACAAAGGTTGGTTGGGTCCAGTTCACCAACTGAGTTTTGATGGCAAGTTGTCACATTTAAAGGGTGGCTGTTACAGTTTCAGGGACTCAAAATACATCAGCTGAAAATGGTTATTCAAGACAAGTTATGTCATCATATCATTTGTGGTTTGCCACACATTTCTTCCTCATAAACCAAGGCTACTTTTGGACTTCTGTGTTTCTTAGTTTTTCCCTGTTTACAGGCAAGGAATCCAGCAAGTACTGACCCTGCGAAGAACTCACTCAGGCATGCTGTCCGACAACATAACGATAGCTAGCGTTTAACTTAAAGCATTTAATGTAAAGACTCTGGGGTTAATGAGTTCACATTGAAACGATGGGAGTCTGTGCTTTTGCTACCTTTGCCCTGTTAGCCTGCGTCTTGTTCTGTTGACAGGTATTGCCCAGCAGAGCAACTTTCCTGGGAAGATGGGGTTCGCCAGCGGCAATCTTTGACTCTTGCCTCACCGCGTTCCTTCCACCGTTTCTTTCCGGTGTCTTCCGTTGAGATTGGCCTTGTGTTTTTAACCTCTCCTTTCTGAGCTTCCAACTGTTCCACCGTTGGCCGTTTCCTCAAAAGTCTAAACATGTCCTTGTGCTTGTGATCATTCACAGAACGGGCTCAATGGCCTCCACTTGGCTTCTAAGGAAGGGCACGTCAAGGTGGTGTCCGAGCTGCTGCACAACGGCATTGCCCTGGAGGCTGTGACAAAGGTGAGAAAGACGGTGGGGGCTGGGCTGGGAAATGGGGCCAGCTGTTTAAAAGCCCATGGGCTTTGGCAGGACCGACGGTGGGTGGGAGGGGCGGTGAAATTCCACCCCGTAAGTGCAGCACTGAGTGGGGGGGAAAGCTGCTCAGTGCATGGAATGTAATAACGTGACTTCAGAAATGTAAGATTTGTAGCATGCGTTTTGTGCAGCACTGTTATGGACAGTCCTATGACTGCAATATGCCCGTTGAGAACACACCTGCAAATTGCACAGTCAAAGCAAAAGACTGCAGATGCTGAAAATCCGGAATAAAAACAGAAAGTGCTGGAAGTACTCAGCAGGTCTGGCAGCATCTGTGGAGAGAGAGAGAGAGACACGGTTAACGTTTTGAGTCTAACATGACCTCACCTGAGCCTGAAAGAAGTCACACGTGATTAAAATTTCCACTTTTATTTCGAGGATTGTTAAATGACCCTGCGTTGCTTGCTCTCATACTCAAACGTCTGCCCTTGGCCTGCAGTGAAACCCAACACCTTCCGATGAGGCGCTTTACAGCCTTCCGGACTGAACACTGAGTTCCCACAACCTCGGAGCATGAACTCCGTCCCCCATTTTGATTCTCATTTTTCACCATGTGCTAGTCTGAAGCTTGTTTTTCAGGTTTTTGTTTCCAGACAGGGCTGTTCATTATTCCGCTGTTCACACTGGCACTGGACAAATGCTTCGTTTCTTTACCACTCCCTTTGCCTTTTGTCCCATCACATCTTTGTTATGTAACCTCTCCTTCCCTCTCCCCTATCTCAAACCTTTCCTTTTTGGTCTTCCTTCCCCCCTCCTCCCTTTCAAAGGCAAAATAAAAAAACCCCCTCGCACTTCGAACTTTCTGCTGGAGAAGAGTCGCAGCCAAGCCAAAACATTAACCGTTTCTCTCTCCGCAGATGCTGCCAGACCTGCTAGAGAATTTCTGTTTTTATTATGCAACATTCACAATACAGCCGCTGCTGGATCGGATATGGTGCAATGCCATTACTGCTGTGGTTATTGTGCTTGAGAATACTGTGGTGTGTATAGGGCATTCATGCTGACTGAATCATGCAGTGGCACAACAATAGACTACAGAGCACGCTGAACTGAAACTCCTACAGATATGCAGAGCACTGATATCAAGATTCCTGCAGTGTAGAGAGATAAAACTGCGAGAGGACATCAGGTACCATACAGGCAGGGTCTCTTTTTGGATCCGTTTTAAGATCAAACAATAAAATGAAGAATTATTCCCTTCAGCATACTGTTTTTGTAAACTTACTCCTCTTGTGAAGACAGTGCTCGTTGCCCGATTACATTGCAGTCTGAACAACAGCTTAACCTGGCCTCCAAACACATGCACTTTGCAGTGGAAGAGACTACACAGTGGTGATGAGAGGAAGCCTCTGGCTTCTTTGTATCTCTCTCCAGCCCAGGTTGAACTGATACACCTTGGAGCATCCCAACATCTGTCCAATCAAGGTAGCCAACATGGCCCAGACTGGGAACTGGGCCACTCCAGGGCTGTTTGAGTGCTACACAGCTGGCTGCCTTATCCCTAAGACCCCAGCAGAGCTAATGTCTATTTGCTTTGTTTGGTATCGTTCTTCCACATTGAAATCCTTGCCTATTAGATGAGTAATTGTTTGTGGAACTTTTACCTTCCAGAAAGGGAACACAGCCCTGCACATTGCAGCTCTGGCTGGACAGGAACAGGTCGTGAAGGAATTGGTCAACTATGGGGCAAACATCAATGCTCAGTCCCAGGTAAGAAGCAACTGGTTGAAAAGATACTGCCAAGGCCCCAGGAGGACATACACTCTCTCCCGCTCACACCCAATTCTTTTACAAGTGTTGCCACTCAATTGGGGTCAAGTCAATTAACGGCCCTTCACTCAATATCTCACTGACAACTCGACTGAGATAGGGAATTCAAACCCTCTCCAACTTCCAGCCAGTTCACTACATTGGTAAATGAGAAAAACACAGATAATAGAATCCAGGATCTGGCACATGAAATTCTGAACTCTGAGGTGACATTGTTGCCTTGTTTAGCTTGACCTTATTTATAATGGAAGCTCTGTAGTTGCTGGGAAGATTTCCTGTCCTTTAAGGCGAATCAAAGCATCACACCAGACACTGCAAAGCTAAAATCTTCAAAGTAACCAGGACTGATTATCGACTGACAAACCATAGTTTATTATTGCATATAAATATATAGTCAAAGCAACACAAGACGAGGCCATTCAGCCCAACCAGTTTGTACTGGCATTTACCCTCCTGTGGAGCAAATAGTTCAAAACCCCTTTTCTTTCACTCACCTTTTTGGTCTCATCTTGAATGTTGACATATCTCTGCCTCCACTATTAACCCTGGAAGTGAATTCCAGGGCCTTGCAACTCTCTGTGTAAAGGTGTCTCTCTTAACCCTCTATTCTAAATATCTTGCATTTCATCTTTTCAGGACCCCACAACTGTTAGGACCAGTCTGCTTCCCTCAACCCTGTCCCGCCCTTTCATTATTGTAAACACTCCTATCCGATCACCCCATGTTCCAACAAAAGAGGGAACTGATTTTTCGAGTTGCATTTGTGTTCCCACATACTAGGCAGCACCCTAGTGAACCTAAAGCCTTCCTCCAGTGCAGAGCCCAACAGTGCACCCAGTACTCGAACTGAACTCTTATAGTTGTCCTTTATCTTCCATACCTCTTTCTTCTGATTATAGCTTTAGCTTTTTTTAAAACAGCCTCACCAACCCAAGGCAACGTCTTTGTGAACCTTTACCCCAAATCCCTCTACTCCTCCACAGCAGTGGTCATTTCCATTCAGAGAACAATTACTGCTGTTAGGTTATTTACCTCACAACTGCTGACCTGGAATTACTTTGCAACCATTCCTGGTTCCCTATGTTACCAATTCGGGATGCTATTCTTTTCGTTGAAGGGGTTTATTTTGTATTATCAATTGGAAAATGTCACTGGAGGAATGATAGTGTTCCTGAGGCAGATCCATCAGAACTGTTGAGCCAAACTCAGCTTCTCAGCTGTTAACAGAAGTTTATTTATCTTTAAAATGCATTAAATTCAGTCAACAGCCAGCTCCTGCATTCATGTCAGACCTAGTGGGAAGAAAGGAAACTGAACTGAAGTTGTTGAGATCCAAAATTCCTTGTTTTTCGTAAATGCAGAACTGGCCTGTGAGGGTGTGCTGTTCCCAGGCTACACAGCTTTAAGCAGAGAAATTGGTGTGGATCCAGTCCAGAGACCATATTGAGTATCTGGACTAGATCCTGATTTTGTGTGATCGTATGTGTCACTTAAAGAACTGGCCGCAGACAAGCAATCGCTTCCATCAGGGCTGAGAGCCTGAGTAGTGAGGAGTTTTAGCAATGGAGATCAGGACCTGATAATACATTATGTATTCCCATTATCCCATCAAATATCCCCAGAACTAATGCACGACAGGTTACATCCGGAGTAGCATTCCCACTACATTATTTCATCTCAAGTATTAGTGCACAAGTGTTAGAAAGAACAACAATAACATGCATTTATATATCTTCAGCATAGTCAAAAGCCCCAGGGTACTCAACTAGAGCACACCAGTGAAACTTGTAGCCACACTGAGCCACACGAGGAGATATCAGGACACATAGCCAAAGGCTTGGTCAAAGAGAGAGAGAGGTCCTAAAGGAGGAGAGATTGTTAGAGTGGCAGAGAGGTTTAGAGGGGGAATTCCAGAGATTAAGGCCCAGACAGCTGAAGGCATGGCTTCCAATAATGATGCGATTAAAATTGGGGATGCTCAAGATGCCAGAGTTGGAGAGCGCAGAGATTTTGAAGGCTCGTATGGTTGAGGAAGGGTACAGCAATAGGCGAGGGACATGGGTGTATTTGAAAATAATGCCTCAGTTTTAAAATTCTCCTCATTGTTGGAGCCATTGTAAGTCAACAAGCATTGGGGTGATGGGTGAACAAGATTTGGTGTGAGTTAAGATAAGAGCAACTGAATTTTGGATGAGCACAAGTTTAAGCAAAGTGGAAGATGGGAGGCTGGGTAGGAGAGCAATGGAACAGTCAAGTCTAGACGTAAAGAAGACATGGATCAGCAATAGATGAGCCGAAGGGAGAGAAACATTAACAATATCAGCTTATGTGGGCCAGGGTAAGAACCTGGCTGCTCAGCAGTTTGCCGATAATTGGGTTGAGGGATTAGGAGGTGCATCCAGTGCATGAGTTTGGAGAGAGCATGGCTGAAGATGAGTTCGAGTCATGTGTTCAGGGCTCAGGCAGTGGGAAATATTCAAGGAAGTCTGGCCAGGTGGGTTAGGGGAAGGGAGGGAATCAGCAACAAGGATGGTTTCAATCAGTCTAGGAACTTTTCTCACATCTTATTGGATTAAAGAGTGGAGGAAGATGGTTTCTGATGGGATAGAGAAGCAGGGGCTATCTTTGCCTTCCTGAATGATCTTTGAATAGTGACGAGTTTTAGCAATGGAGATCAGTACCTGATAATACATTATGTGGCCAGATTTGATGATGGATCGTTCACTGAGTTGTCTACCATAGATGTTCAAACCCATTGGACTTAAGAGAAGGTAATGAGGGATATCATTCCAGGGAGAATAATTTGGGCATGAGAGTTTCAGTGCTTTACTGGAGCCAAGAGCATCAAAGGTAGGAGAGAAGTGATGTACCAGCTCAGTAGCTGCTCAACTCTCATGGTGAATCCAGGACCAAAAGCTGGCTAGTTGGAAATTTGAAAGTAACTTGAGGGCGAATTTTCCCAGGCACGGTTACAGAAGGAGACGAGGTTGGGAAGAGGATGTGGATACAGAACGATGGAAAGAAATGATCAGAGATTGTCCTATGGCCAAGTAAGATGGTGAGATTAAAAGGTTGGTTGTCAATGTGGGTTAGAGAGTTGATATGGAGGGAGGAACGAAGGATATTGAACTCAGGACAGAGCAAGAAGAGTTGAGATGAGGTTGAAATCACTGAGGTTGAGAAGTTGCTTGGTTCAAAGGCTGAGGGAGGAAAATAAGAGGATATCTGAGGGAGTAACTTGGTGTGATACTTCGTACAGAACAAGCATTTTAAATGAGAGACATGAGGGGTGGACCAAGCTGAGGAAGAGAAATTGCTGAATGAACAGGGAGACAGACTGAGGTGCAATTTACAGACATGGGCTATACCAGCACCATACTGTTTGAGTGTGGCTGCTGGTGGAAAGCAGAGCCAGACAGAGAAAGGTCATAGAGGATAAAGCTCGCTCTGCACTTTCTCATCAAGCCCTCCCAGAACTAATACCTGGCAGGTTAGATACAGAGTCAAACAGAATAAAATATTTAAACTGCCCAACCTAATGCCCCAAGGCCAGGATCCATACAAGATGACTGCTTCATGAGGCATTTCCAGGACAGGTGCAACTTCAGGGCTTGCTGTGGAACCAGCTGAAACCCGGAAAGTTTTGAGTAACAGTTTGGGAGCAAAGGGAAGTTATTGTGAGTATTTATTAGCTTAACAGCATAGGAACCTCCCATAAGATCCATCATGACATCAGGATCTTACTCAGCAATTGTGTGCACGATGGCCGTGAATTCAATGTCCAGTATCACCCGGTACTGGAGCATTGCACGATGTAAAAAGGTGCAGGAGGCTTTAAAAGTCAGAGCCGAAGATTCTGTATCTGGCGACAGGCTGTTAGGGTCTCATTGCCAGAGCATGTGCCTGACACTGTACACAGGAACATGAGGAGGCCATTTAGCCCTTTGCTGCTGTTCCACTAGTCAACAAATAGATCGCTGGCAGCAAGGTTCAGATTGGGCCTGGCCAGTACAAATCTCCATGCTGTGTGAGGGCTGCCAGTGTGTAGGAACGACTGAGTTTGCCTTTATTTCCCCTGTCAATTCTCCCCTCCCTGCCTCGTCCTGCTCTGTGGGGTACCGTTCACCGAAACTGAACCTGATCTTTGACCTTGGGTGGGATTGGCGGCTCCTCACCTAGCATCCACGCCTGTGCACTTTTCAACAGATAGCAATCAGTTTCAGGAACCTTGGCCAACACTTACACCTCCATTCCCCAATGGAAAGGTACTGAGGCCAACTATAGTCCCTCCCCTACTCCCCGCCTCCCTCCCCCAAACTGCTGTGCCGGACGAGATCAGAAATGAGGAATGGGGGAAACATGTTGCCTTTCCTGTGTTCCATATCTCTCTCTCTCTCTCTCTCTAAGGAAGAAATGGGTGAAATGAGGCTATGTAGCTAAACGCTTAGCAAGTGTGCTTTTTGTACTGTTGCAGTGATGTGCAATACAATCCACATTGGGAATGCATCTAATCTGATGCAGAAAGAAAATTAAGTGCTTCTCAGCATCAGGGACACCATGATTGTGAGGCTGATGATTCCAGTAGGTATTAAATATTGCACATTGAAACGAATCAACTTTCCCATTGCTCCTAATCCTCTGCTCCCTGTCTATTGGAGCGTGACTCCCTGTGATGGATCCTGATAGATGTTTTCTGCAGTCTTAATGCATGCCTGAAGTGTTCTGTTCCTGAAGTGCCCTGCTTTAGTTCTGCAGTGCCAGCAAGAATCCCTGGCTATGTGCCTAACCTCCCTGTATGCAAACAGCAGTACCTCAAAACAGGTCTGCTGTCATTTTTATAAAAAAAAAACAATGCTTCTCTTTCATCCTTTCCCACATCCAAGCTGTTTGCAAGTGATACCTTCTGAATGTTATTGTGGCGGACTTCATTTCGTGATTTCTAGCACACCCAGTGCTGTTCTGCTACTATTGAGTCCAGCAGAAAATTGCAGTCGGACGTGACAGCCTCTAGCACGTTGATCCCTTCACACACACCATGCCTCAGGTGAAGTGCTACTTTTAATAGAGAACTGGAGAATGCCTATTTTTCAGGAATTAATTTCTGCTGAGAGAATCCCAGCAATCTGTGATTTTGAAATGTGTGATTCCCAGGAATGAGATGTGGATGGTGAGCTGTTAACTATAGAAAGATTGAAGCATTCTCCAGTATTCATTAAAATGAGAATTCCACCTTGCTCCAGCCCTCTGTTTTGTTTGTTCTCTCTCTCTCTCTGTAGTGTCTACTTTCACACAGACCAGAATCATCCTCTGCGCACAGGGTTATTGGTACTCTCCGGTACTGCTAACTGGCCGCTGTTTGAGGGTGAGGAAATACTGGCAGTAAAGACTCCTTCAAGACAGCCCCATCAAACCAAGTCACACAGGGAACACTGACTGGATGAACCATTGCTGGAACAATCCTGTGTATCATTTGTAACTGGACCTTTAGTGCGCTGTGCATGTATGGCACTAGCTGAGATACTCAGGAAGCGACTAGCTGAAGACTAAATGGTTAGCTTTTGAGAACTGTGAGGTGCACAGGAAGCTTCTCCTCCTCTTCCTCCTCCTCCAAGTACCTGGCCCTAAAAGGGCCTTGGCGACCTTGGACTCCATGGATTGGTCCATGATTATGATTGGCAAAGTACTGCAGTGGTACAGGCTACTCATTAAAACCTAAGCGTCCAGAGCTGGTGTCGGCTCCTGTAAGTGCACTGTACACACTGAATAAAAGGGAACAATTCACTCACTCAGATCATGTAAAATTCATTCATCCGCACGTCATGTAAAGTGGGCAATGTGTACACCCACTGTCGGAATGGAATCCTTTTAATGAAAAGAGTAGATGCTTTGTCTGACATTCTCAATGTGCAAACTCTCAATTTGTGACTGTTGAATACCGCAGAGCTTCAGTAATGTCTGATTGTTTCTGCATCGATTGTCTTCCACACAGAAAGGATTCACTCCACTTTACATGGCTGCTCAGGAAAACCACCTGGAAGTTGTTAAGTTTTTGCTTGAAAATGGTGCCAACCAAAATGTTGCAACAGAGGTAAGTCCTGATCGTTCACCTACAAACGGCCTACTCCCTGCCTAGAGGAAGGTGCTTGGGTCAATCAGCAAAGCCCTCTTCTCACTCCTAATATCTTATTGAGTGTCAGCTTGGTTATACACTGTACATGTGTGTGTGTGTGTGTGTGTGTGTGTGCACGCGTGCAATTGCACATGTGTGTGTGCGCACTTGTGTGTGTGTGTGCGCGCGCATGTGCACTTGCACGTGTGTGTGTGTGCGCGCGTGTGCACTTGCACGTGTGTGTGCGCGCGTGTGCACTTGCACATGTGTGCGCGCGCGTGTGTGTGTATGTGTATGCATGTGCACTTGCACGTGTGTGTGTGCGTGCTTGTGTGTGTGTGTGTTTGTGTGTGTGCGTGTGCACTTGCACGTGTGTGTGTGTGTGTGTGCACTTGTGTGTGTGCGTGTGCCCTTGCACA
Organism: Isurus oxyrinchus; assembly: GCA_026770705.1. Lineage (NCBI taxonomy): Eukaryota > Metazoa > Chordata > Chondrichthyes > Lamniformes > Lamnidae > Isurus > Isurus oxyrinchus. Next base: position 116,908,583 of record JANJGN010000017.1, read on the forward strand.
TGTGTGTGTGCGTGTGTGTGTATGTGTGTTTGTGTGTGTGTGTGTGTGCCCTTGCAAATGTGTGTATGCGCGCTTGTATGTGTGTGTGTGTGTGTGTGTGTGTGTGTGCCCTTGCACATGTGTGTATGCGCGCTTGTGTGTGTGTGTGTGTGTTTGTGTGTGTGTGTAAGTAAAAGTGGGACTTCAAGCACCACTCCAGGACTTGAGATCATAGTGGGGCTACTGTGAGAATACAACACCACTGAACATCATTTGTCACTTCCCTTCTGTGAAACAGCAATGGATCTTCTGTGTATTACATAGAATGAAATCAGAAACACACTTTTTGTAAATGGTCTTCATATCACATTACAAATAGTAGAGTTAGATTGGTCCCACCGGAATCATTCGTTTCACAATTCTAGCTGAGGATACCTGTCCGTCAATGGGATAGCAGTTGGAAAATGGCTATTGTCTAAAGATATTGATTGAAATGAAGTGCATCAAAATGTCATTACCCATTAAAGGTCTCGGTGATGTATTATATGTCTTACACTTGAACTGTTCCTGAATTACACACTTAAAAACCTCTTGTCCAAACCCCACCTTGCTCACATTGAGCTAATGGTTTGTTTGTTTTTTGGACCAGGATGGGTTTACACCATTGGCTGTCGCACTGCAGCAGGGACATGAGAATGTGGTGGCAGTCCTGATCAGTTATGGGACAAAAGGGAAGGTGTGTCTCCCTGCTTTGCACATTGCAGCTCGGAATGATGATACTCGGACAGCAGCGGTACTCCTGCAGAATGACTCCAACCCTGATGTACTGTCAAAGGTAAATTCGAGGTACCAACAAAGAAGACGGGTCTTTGGTGTTCAGAGGTAGTTTCTCAGAGAACAATCCAAACCTTTAGAGTAATCTGCAGGCGCGTGCAGAGAGTCTGGGTTTTCCAGCAGTCTTCAAAGTCACACTGAATGGGTTCCTGAGGCTGGCAAGTTCATCTACACATAAAATGTATGGGTTACAGGCGTTGTTACCTAATCAATTTGGCTTCCCAAAGCTTGCCTTGCTGTCTTAAGGGGTTAAATAGAATTTTTCTAAATTGACATTTCTGAATATGTTTGATACTTATGCTTACCAATCCCTCTCCCTATCTCCATAACCTCCCCCAGCCCCACAAAATTCAGTGATCTTGAATAGAACAGAACAGAAGGAGGCCATTTGGCCCATCATTTCTGCACTGGCATTTTTCAATTAACTTAGTTCCCATCCCCAACACTTTCACCCCACCCCCACCATCTCCCAATTTTGAAAAATTCATTCATGGGATGTGGGTGTCACTGGCTGGGCCCAGCATTTATTGCCCATCCCTAGATGCCCCTTGAGAAGGTGGTGGTGAGCTGCCTTCTTGAACTGCTGCAGTCCCATGCGGTGTAGGTACACCCACCGTGCGGTTAGGAAGGGAGTTCCGGGATTTCAGCGACAGTGAAGGAACAGGGATATGATTCCTGCGATGTTTACTCCTTCATTTCCTTTTTGAAGGTTATTATTGAATCAGTAGCCACCCCCGCTATTAGTGCATTCCAAATCCTAAACATTCACCATTTCATTTTATTTACTCCGACTCAGGTCTTCCTGATTTTGAATGTCTCTATCAGATCTCCTTTCAGGGGAGGTGGTGGTGCAGTAATCCAGAGACCCAGGGTAATGTCCTGGGGACCTGAACTCAAATCCCACCACAGCAGACGGTAGAATTTGAATTCCATAAAAATCTGGAATTATAAGTCTAATGATGACCATTGTTGATAAAAACCCATCTGGTTCACTATTGCCCTTTAGGGAAGGAAATCCACCATCCTTACCCAGTCTCGCCTCATGTGACTCCAGACCCACATCAATGTGGCTGACACTCAAATTCCCTCTAAACAGCAATTGGGAATGGGCAATATGTGCTGGCCCAGCCAGTGACACCCCATGAACTCTTAGCCTTCTCTGCTCCAAGGAGAATAACCCCAGCTTCTGCAACCTATCCACATAACCAATCCCTCAACCCTGAAACCAATTTCTTCTGCACCCTCGCCAAAGCCTTCACATATCTCAACTCCTTAGCATCTGAGCTATAACCAAATGCCACCCCATTCCAGTACCATGCATTCCTTAGCCCTCCAAACTAACTCCAACCTCAGCCCCACTCTCTCCATCAAAATTGCTCTACCCCAACTACCCCACCCCCTCCTTTAAGACGCTGCTTAAAATTTACCCCTATGACCAAATAAGTGCTCTAGTCTTTGGGGAATAATTATGGTAAATAGCTCTCCTCTGAAGGGTCTTGGCGTGCTTTACAATGTTAAAGGTTCGGTCTAAATGCATCTTGTTGAGACTGTGATCACAATTTTGTGTTATGCAAACTTCTGACTGTGAGGAATCCCTCCTATCGCTGGTACCCACCACTCCTTCTCCCCACCACCAATGCCCCACACCACCACCCTCCCCGCCACAATGAAATACCCCCCCGGACAGCTCACACATCATTCAGAAAGGATCTCTACGGGGAAGTTAAATGGCTGGATTGCTCCTGTGAGGTTATTGCATTGTAAAGCACTTCACGCGCCCAGAGAGCCTGTTAAGAGTTCTCTTAATTAACTGGGGAATGCTGAGGGAGTCTTGTATTTCGACTGTATTATTTTTTTAACAGCAAATCTAGGCCCATTTGCCTGTTGAACCGTATGTGAAAGATTTAAGGGAGCACACAAAGAGCGAGGGACTCTTCCCAGTCTCCTGCCCACGTTCCCCTCCTCAACTAACACCACCGCAAACAGATGACTGGCCCTTTATCTGTTTGCTGTGTGTGAGATCTTGCTGTGCGCAGATGGGCCGCCGTCTTATGTAACAACAGTAAATTTTCACAGCACTTTGAGTTATCTTGACCGCACAGAAAAGTGCTGTACAAATGCAGGTCCCTTTCAGTCTGGTCCCTTCCTGTGATCATGTTGAAGCTGTATACATGATCCAGCAGAGTTACCACTTTGACACAATCAGCCATCCGGGTGGATTGTATTTAAAATTACACTGGCTTTTTGAGGTGAAGTTATGCTCAAATGTATTTTCATGTCACCAAAGCGAAGAGCTTTCGTAAACCAGCGCAGTCAGGTAGCGTTTTGGAATAGCATTGTTTCTTATTTTTGTCCCACATTGGGAAGTACGCCTTGATATTTCTAAGAGTGGTAAGGTGATGCTGTTCTATTAATGTAGCTGAAAATCACCAAAAAACTGAGCATTTTTAAAGATGAGTTGTCTAGCCCACCCACCTGCAAATAACCTGATTTTAAATCACAAGAGTCACGGAATTGTTACAGCGCTGAAGGAGGCCATTCAGCCCATCATTTCTGCACCGGCTCTCCGAATCAACAGTGCTTACTGCCATTCTCCTGCCTTCTCCCCGTTACCCTGCACACTCTTCCTTTTCAGTTAACATTCTCATTCCTTGCTGAAGGCCCCAGTTGAACCTGTCTCCACCACACTCTCAGGCAGTGCCTTCCAGATCCCTCACCACTCGCTGAGTAAAAGAGTTTCCTCTCATGTCGCCTCTGCTTCTTTTGCCAATTACTTGTCTGTGTTACAAGTCTGTGCCCTCGCATTCACAATCCTTTCACAAGTGGGAACAGTTTCTCCCGATCTACTCTGTCCAGACCCCTCGTGCTTTTGAACACCTCTATCAAATCTCCTCTCAGCCTTCTCTTCTCTAAGGAAAACAGTCCCAACTTCTCCAGCCTATCTTCATAACCAAAGTTCTTCATCCCTGGAACCATTCTGCATTCTCTCTAATGCCTTCACATTTTGTCTAAAGTGCACACAGAACTGAATGCAATACTCCAGCTGAGGCTGAACTAGTGCCCTATTCAAATTCAACATAACCCCCTTGCTCTTGTACTCTACGCCCTTATTAATAAAGCCCAGGATCCTGTTTGCTTTACTAACCACTCCCTCAACCTGTCCTGCCACCTTCAATGATTTGTGCACATAAACACCCAGGTCCCTCTACTCCTGCACCCCCTTTAGAGTTATAGCCCTTATTTTATATTGTCTCGCCATGTTCTTCCTACTAAAATGAATCACCTTTCTCCACATTGAACTTTATTTACCACCTATCTGCCCACTCCACCAACTTGTCTACATCCTTTTGAAATTCTACACCAACCTCCTCACAGTTCACAATGCTTCCAAGTTTTGGATCATCCACAAACTTTGGAATTGTGCCCTGTCCACCAAGGCCTAGGTCATTAATACATATCAGGAAAAGCAAGGGTCCCAACGCTGATCCCTGAGAAATTCCACTGCAAACCTTCCTCCAGCCCGACAAACATCCATTACCCATTACTCCCTGGTTCCTGTTGCTCAGCCAATTCCATATCCATGTTGCCATTGTCCCTTTTATTCCATGAGCTATCACTTTGCTCTCAAGTCTGGTGTGCGGCACTTTATCAAATGCCTGAAATTACTGAAGACGACTTTTAAAACACTACACAGGCCATTTACTAGTGTACAATGGTCAAGATTCTTGGTCAGTTAAGATTTGTTACTGTTTAAAAAAATCTGAAAAGTAACTCTTGTGCTTAATACGGCTCGATTTTAACCAGCCTCTTCAAAAGGCCACTAACAAATTCAGTTCTGCAGAAGCTTGCATGAAGATTAATTGGATGTTGTGACGCAGTCAGTTTTGTGAGTGAGGTCTTGCAATAATGTTTAAACCAACAGGAAGAATGGCAGTAAGGCCCCATTTCTGTTGAGTATCGCATCTGCTTGGTATCCCTTAATCTTTTGTACTGATCTTGGGTGAACTGCAGTGGGGAAAAAAACCAGCAAGTTGGCGGAACTGTACCCCAATGTATTGTGGTACTTCAACCTCATAAGCAGGCAAGTTTAGCTCCATGAGCTAGTGTACAGCAGAGGAGATGATGGAACAATTCTCCTGGGGAGGAATACTTGTTTCTGATGGGTTTGCGCTGTTAATGGTGGTCGGTCAGTCACTTCGAAGGATTAATGACATTGATTATGTTTCAGTGAGAAAAGCTTTTCTCGTTCCTGCACTCTTTGTGGTCTGTCTGAACCATCAGCATCCACAGGATGTGCACTGGGCCCGTAGATGCCAGTTCTACACTCAACAGAGAAAAGGAGAGTGCATTCTTTCAAGGGTCTGTAAGGTTAATGGGCCCATTATGTCTAATTGAATTAGAGAGCTGTGCTGTAATGCTCTGCCCAGGCAAATGAGAATGGTTAACTGGGAGCATCTCCTCCTCACAAGGTGCTGAGCCCTGCTTGTCCTTTTCATTTCAGACTGGCTTCACTCCGCTCCACATCGCTGCACACTACGAGAACCTAAATGTAGCTCACATGCTGCTTACCCGAGGAGCCAATGTCAACTTCACACCCAAGGTAGGTGCAAATGAGGGCTTGTACAGAATTTCTCCTCTCCCTGGGACTCCTGCTGGGACTCACACCTCCTCGAAGCAGCGGGGCGATCTGTTCCCAGCCCAGACTCGATTCCCATTGCAAAGAGAAGTGAACGGGCGGCCTGATGCTGGCTCTGTGTCGTTGCCTTCTGGGAGATATCGGCTCTGCTGGTGGTTCTTCCATATGGCTGAGGTCAGGAACCGAGCAGTGGAGCATTGACCAGCCGGGAACAGCACCCTTGCAACCGTCCTTTTGTTCCTTTTGATAACTGCTGGAAGTCCGAGATGCTCGAGGAAGATCAGATTGCTGTCCAAAGTGTGTAATGCCATCCTCAACATGGCGTCCTGACAGCAGTGATTCTGATTTCAATCCAGCCAGGCCCCTTTCTGGGTGGAAGGGACCCGGCATTCAGGAAAACAGGGAGAGCCCTTGCAAGGGAGGGGGGTGTTGGTCGAGGGGTGAGGGAGTGATCGAGGGGTGAGGGGTGAGGGGTGTTGGTCGAGGGGTGAGGGAGTGATCGAGGGGTGAGGGGTGATCGAGAGGTGAGGGGTGATTGAGGGGTGAGGGGTGAGGGGTGTTGGTCGAGGGGTGAGGGAGTGATCGAGGGGTGAGGGGTGAGGGGTGATCGGGAGCGAGGGGATTGATCGAGGGGTGAAGGGGTGAGGGAGTGATCGAGGGGCGAGGGGGTGATCGAGGGGTGAAGGGGTGATCGAGGACTGGGAGGGTGATAGGAGTGAGGGGGGATGATAGGAGTGAGGGGGGGGTGATAGGAGCGAGGGGGGGGTAATTGGGGGTGGGGAGGGGTGATAGGAGCGAGGGGGGGTAATTGGGGGTGGGGAGGGGTGATAAGAGTGAGGAGGGGTGATAGGAGTGAGGGGGGATGATAGGAGTGAGGGGGGGTGATAGGAGCGAGGGGGGGTAATTGGGGGTGGGGAGGGGTGATAGGAGCGAGGGGGGGTAATTGGGGGTGGGGAGGGGTGATAGGAGTGAGGAGGGGTGATAGGAGTGAGGGGGGATGATAGGAGTGAGGGGGTATGATAGGAGTGAGGGGGGATGATAGGAGCGAGGGGGGGGTAATTGGGGGTGGGGAGGGGTGATAGGAGTGAGGGGGGTGATAGGAGCGAGGGGAGGGGTGATAGGAGCGAGGGGGGGTAATTGGGGGTGGGGAGGGGATGATAGGAGTGAGGGGGGTGATAGGAGCGAGGGGGGGTGATAGGAGCGAGGGGGTATGATAGGAGCGAGGGGGGGTGATAGGAGCGAGGGGGGGTGATAGGAGCGAGGTGGGTGATAAGAGCGAGGGGGGGGTGATAGGAGCGAGGGGGGGGTGATAGGAGCGAGGGGGGGTGATAGGAGCGAGGGGGCTGATAGGAGTGAGGGGGGGTGTTTAGGAGTGGGGGGGTGATAGGAGCGAGGGGGATGATAGGAGCGAGGGGGGGGTAATTGGGGGTGGGGAGGGGTGATAGGAGCGAGGGGGGTGATAGGAGCGAGGGGGGGGTAATTGGGGGTGGGGTGGGGTGATAGGAGCGAGGGGGGGTGGGTAATTGGGGATGGGGAGGGGTGATAGGAGCGAGGGGGGTGATAGGAGTGAGGGGGGGGTAATTGGGGGTGGGGAGGGGTGATAGGAGCGAGGGGGGTGTTAGGTGCGAGGGGGGGGTAATTGGGGGTGGGGAGGGGTGATAGGAACGAGGTGGGTGATAGGAACGAGGTGGGTGATAGGAATGAGGTGGGGGTGATAGAAGTGAGGGGGGGGTAATTGGGGGTGGGGTGGGGTGATAGGAGCGAGGGGGGGGTAATTGGGGGTGGGGTGGGGTGATAGGAGCGAGGGGGGGTTAATTGGGGATGGGGGTGGTGATAGGAGCGAGGGGGGCGTAATTGGGGTTGGGGTGGGGTGATAGGAGCGAGGGGGGGGTTAATTGGGGATGGGGGTGGTGATAGGAGCGAGGGGGTGATAGGAGCGAGGGGGGGGGTAATTGGGGGTGGGGTGGGGTGATAGGAGCGAGGGGGGGTAATTGGGAGTGGGGTGGGGTGATAGGAGCGAGGGGGGGGTTAATTGGGGGTGGGGGTGGTGATAGGAGCGAGGGGGTGATAGGAGTGAGGGGGGGGGTAATTGGGGGTGGGGAAGTGGGTGATTGAGGGGACGTGCTCGAAGTGAGCAATCGGGACCAGGGGAGAGTCAGTTGGCCGGAGGTAGAACGCTAACTGAGAAGAATCTGTTGTGAGGAGTAGAACCTCTGGGTTTATATTCCAAAATAACCTTCAAAAGACTCACTGGCTGGTGGCAGTGTCAGGAACCCTGCAAGAAGCAGCATTTAGCCCCCGTGTGAGTCATGTTTTTGTGGACACCGCTGGGCTTGGGTTTGCCAAGGGCCTCAACGCCAGTTTGAGGTGTAGAAACTGAAGGCCTCGCTTGCTGTCTTGCCATCAATGTGCACAGATTGTTTCCAGCACAGAACGTAAGCATGCCAGCCACCGGAGTGCAAGCTTTGGTGTAACACGGATGTAGCTTCAAGCAATTAGCCGGCCTCTGTGTCCGTGCCATAAGAAGTGAAACCCGGGGCTCGTGAGAACCTTGAATTGGCGAGAGGACTGTGGAGCTGGGGTCACTGGTGGACATCAGTCTGTCAGTCACGAAGGGAGCAGCTTCGGTCATTCTGGGACTCACGTCCCAGGGTGGTAACGTTTGGATAAAAGCAAAATCCTGCAGACGCTGGAAATCTGAAATAGACGCAGAAAGCTCCGGAAAAAAAAAAACTCAGCCGGTCTGGCAGCATCAGCAGCTAACGTTTCGAGTGCGTACGACTCTCTCCTGAGGAACACTCATTTCCAAAGGAGAGTCACGTTGGACTCGAGACGTTAACCCCAGCCTTTCTCTCCACAGATGCTGCCAGACCGGCTGTGGCTTTCTGTTCTTGCTGCCATATCCTTTTGCGGTTGGGTGACCCGGCGTGAGTGGGTGGGAGAGCGTGTGATGGTCTGAAAGCCCATTTTCTTGCGTTTTTTCCTCTTTGTTTTGTCACGTTCAGAATGGAATCACTGCGCTGCACATTGCCTCCAGAAGAGGGAATATCAATATGGTCAGGTTCTTATTGGATCGGGAAGCGCAGATTGACGCGCGGACAAAGGTGAGTGCGTGAGAGGTTCGGCTGCTGCTGACAGTGTGCGAACAAGTCCACGGTTCAACTGCAGACAGAGCCTCTTCTGCCTGACTTACCCAGAAGCTCTTCTGCCTCCGACACTTGCAATTGATGAAAATGTGATTTCACTCGTGTATTGTTAATTATATTAAAAAAAATATTCACAGAAGAATTTTAGTCCTAACTCGGTAAATATTTAAGTTGCGCCCATTGAGAAATGAACTGAAATTTATAGACAGGGGAAGAGAAATAAACTGAAAGGTTGAATTTCTCCCCGCACCCCCGCCCATCGATAATCAGTGTGTGGTCTGTTTTTCAGAAGTGTGTGGGTTTCCAAACCCCACCCCCCCATTAGCTAAAAACAAAAAAAACTGCGGATGCTGGAAATCCAAAACAAAAACAGAATTACCTGGAAAAACTCAGCAGGTCTGGCAGCATCGGCGGAGAAGAAAAGAGTTGACGTTTCGAGTCCTCATGACCCTTCGACAGAACGTTTCGAGTCCTCATGACCCTTCGACAGAACGAAGGGTCATGAGGACTCGAAACGTCAACTCTTTTCTTCTCCGCCGATGCTGCCAGACCTGCTGAGTTTTTCCAGGTAATTCTGTTTTTGTTTTTTTTTTGCCCCACCCCCCATTAGCGTCTGGCCAATTTTAAGACTTCCCTGGGTTTAAACAAAGGGGATTATTTATTCACGCGCTCACCCCAAAAGAGCGAAATGTTATGTCAGCCTCATGCCGCACACTCTAGAAAGGTACAGTTAAAGAAGGTAGTGCACTTCTCCATGTGTTAAACCAAAAGAGTAGTTAACAGTTTTGCTGAAAAAAGAGACATGTTGTCAAAGCTTTCATCTCGCACTCAACAGGCCATACTCGCAAGGAATACCAATTCTAACGGGAACAACTATTTATACTGCAAGGGAAGAGAGTGCTGATTGGTTGGCAATTGGATTTTGATTGGTAGAGGCGCTGTCATGGAGATTGTAGCAGGGAACAGTTAACTGCCAAGTTTTTGTTTTAAATTCAAGCCAGGAAGGTCGATCGCGTTTGGTCAAGGTGCTGCGGTGATCTGTCTGGCTTGCATTTAAAGCAAAGGCTTGGAAGTTAACCGTTCCCTGCTGCATTTTCCATAGCAATGCCTCTACCAATCAGAGTCCACTTGCCAGAACTCTCTTCTCTTGCAGCATAAGTTATTTTTGTGAATTGGTATTTTTGTGAAGCTGTCCTGTTGAGTGCAAAACAAAAAGCTTTGACAGCATGTCTTTTTTTCCAGCAATTCCCAAGTTCTGTACTACCAGACGACTATAGTTAACAGGTCACATGTCTTTGAGAGTTCAGTGAAGAAGGAATTTTTTCCACTGGGAATTGTATTTCCGATAAGTTCAGAGAGCTGGGATCGGATATCCGGATTAACTACAGGGTTCTTTCGAAGAGAAGACTGTTCAGTAGGTCACTTAGATGGGCACTCATAGCTGTTGTATTAGGAGGTCCAATTTCTTCACAGGTGAACTCGGAGATTCAGAAACAGTTTGGGAGGCTTTTTCAAACTTTTAACCCTCTCGGTTCTTGAAAGGCAAAGGTGGCACAGCCTTTCTCTGCAACTGTTGTCTTGTCAGTGTTATTCTGCAGCCTGCTCCTGGGTCTCTTCTGAATTCAGGGATAAAAGGATTTCAGTATCAAGGAACCAGTTTCGATCACATGATCAATGACCATTAATGCACAATAGAAGGTAGATGGTTTTCTTTCACACACAACTTGTGGATAACTGGTCAAGTCAGATTTCCTTTGTTAAATTGCAAACCTGGAGACACAGAGTCTAGGAATCCATTGACTTTGTGTTTTGGAGTAAACCCTGAACAATGGCAGGCATGAATTCTACAAAGGAGTGTGGTTTAGGCATGTCCATTCAAGGGGAAGACACCCACCCACTAGGATTCAATTTGGAACTTCCTTTAACCTTGATAGTCTGTTTTGAAGTTGCAAAGTTCACCTGACATTCACCTGACCCCCCTTGGCAGCCATCTTAACAGTTTAACAACGTCCCTTCTTTAAATAAAAAGAGGCTATTCCAGGAGCTTGCATACAAGCACGGTCCATGTTTGAAGTTGTGAATGCGAAATGCCTTTTACCGGGAATGACATGGGAATTTTTAGACTCAAAATCCCACAATATAAAAACACAAAGTGAGGGGGGGTACGGTGGTTGGGGAGAATTACCTGAACTGACTGGTGTCCTTGAACCATGATGGTTGGAAATAATCAGAGCGTGTGCTCTGACAATTCCCATGGGTGATCAAGGCAAGGAGGCCTGACCAAGCTAAGTTTGGTATTATCCTTTGGGAGTCACGAGGAGCTCTCCAGAGCTACACAAAATTCGAGGGGTGGAACATAAACACTGGCATGGCCCATTCTTTTTCTGCGCTGTACATTTTATATAAGCATGTGTTTCTGGGGAGATGGTAGCATAGTGGTAATGTCATCAGACTAGTAATCCAGAGGCCTAGGCTAATATCCTAGGGACATGGGTTCAAATCCCACCACAGCAACTGGTAGAATTTAAATTCACTTAATAAATCTGGAATTAAAAGTGAGAAGCAGTAATGGTCACCATGAAACCATTGTCACTTTTTGTGAAAAAAGACCCCATCTGGTTCAGTCAAGCCCTTTAGGGAAGGAAATCTGCCGTCCTTTCCCGGTCTGGCCTCATGTGACTGCAGCCCCACAGCGATGTGGTTGGCTCTCATCCGGCTGCTGGAATGGTCTAGACAGCCACTCAGTTCAAGGGAAGTTAAGGATAGGCAACAAATGCTGGTCTTGCCAGCATTGCCCAAATCCCATGAAAGAGTAAATCGGCACCACCCCCGCTTTGGAAGACACGATTCCCTGTGCCCCATGCTTTCTGCCATATGGAGGGTATGAGCATCAAGAGATCTTAATCTGGTGAACGAATCAGAATGTTTGGGGGCAACGAAATTGTGGGGCTTTCCCTCAATACTCAAGGTTGACTTTCTTGATCAGTTTATCAGAAAGGACTGGCCATCCGGTAGACAGATTCCCCCTTTGGGTGTAAGATGAAAGTCTTTTCTTCGACTGTTGGCAAACTCTTGGCTGCTGAGATTGGTAATTGTGTGTGCTCTTTATTCAGGATGAACTGACACCATTACACTGTGCTGCTAGAAATGGACATGTCCGGATAGCTGAGATCCTGTTGGATCGCAACGCTCCAATTATGGCAAAAACCAAGGTAGGTGTAAGGTACGTGTGAGTGATGTGCGGAGGGGAACAGAAGCATCAAGACTATCACATCCTAGTCACAAAATTCAAACACGTGCCACTAACAATTAGCTAGGCCACTCACAGGGTCTTACAGTGCCCACATACCATGGAAAAGTGCTTGGTCCTAATCACACTTCCAATGATCATTCCATACCCAGACTGGGAACCACCCCTGTATCTGTACCTTGTCTGATAGTCCACAGTTGTACCTGTACCTGGACCGAGAGTCCGCACCTGTACCTGTACCCAGACTGAAAATCCACCCCTGTACCTGTACCTGGACTGAGAATCCACAGATGTACCTGGACTGAGAATCCATGCCTGTATCTGTACATGAACTGAGAATCCACAGATGTACCTGGACTGAGAATCCATGCCTGTATCTGTAAACGGACTGAGAATCCACAGATGTACCTGGATTGACAATTCACCCCTGTACCTGTACCCGGACTGAGATACCACACCTGTACCTGTACCCAAACTGAGAATCCTCCCCTGTACTTGTACCCGGACTGAGATACCACACCTGTACCTGTACCCAGACTGAAAATCCACCCCTCTACCTGTACCTGTACCTGGAGTGAGAATCCACAGATGTACCTGGACTGAGAATCCATGCCTGTATCTGTACATGAGCTGAGAATCCACAGATGTACCTGGACTGAGAATCCATGCCTGTATCTGTACATGGACTGAGAATCCACAGATGTACCTGGATTGAAAATTCACCCCTGTATCTGTACCCGGACTGAGAATCCACACCTGTACCTGTGCCCAGACTGAGAATCCTCCCCTGTACCCGTACCTGTACCTGGACTGAGAATCCACAGATGTACCTGGACTAAGAATCCATGCCTGTATTTGTAGCCGGTAGAGAATCCACACCTGCACCTGTACCCTGACTGAGAATCCACCACTGAACCTGTACCCGGACTGAGAATCCAGCTCTGTACGTGTACAGGGACTGAGAATCTACACAAGTACCTGTACCCCTATTGAGAATCCACACCTGTAGCTGTACCATGACTGAGAATCACCACAGTCCCTGTACCTGGACTGAGAATCCACAGATAAACCTGGACAGGGAATCTACACCTGTACCTGTACCCGTTAGAAATCCGCCTCTGAACCTGTACCCAGACTGAGAATTGACACCTGTACTAGGCTGAGGATCCAGCCCTGTACCTTCATCGTTCCATAAGCAGGCTGAGAAAGAGCTGATATTCTTCTTCAGAAACAGAATTACCTGGAAAAACTCAGCAGGTCTGGCAGCATCAGCGGAGAAGAAAAGAGTTGACGTTTCGAGTCCTCATGACCCTTCAACAGAACTGAGTAAAAGTGGGAGAGGGGTGAAATATAAGCTGGTTTAAGGTGGAGGGTGGAGGGAGAGAAGTGGGGGGGGGGGTTGTAGGGACAAGCAAGCAGTGATAGGAGCAGATAATCAAAAGTTGTCACAGACAAAAGAACAAAGAGGTGTTGAAGGTGGTGATATTATCTAAACGAATGTGCTAATTAAGAATGGATGGCAGGAGACACAAGGTACAGCTCTAGTGGGGGTGGGGTGAAATAAGACTAAAAGGGCATAAAAGGTATAGATTTAAAAATAATGGAAATAGGTGGGAAAAGAAAAATCTATTTAAATTATTAGAAAAAACAAAAGGAATAGGGAAGTAACAGAAAAGGGGGTGGGGATGGAGGAGGGAGTTCAAGACCTAAAGTTGTTGAATTCAATATTCAGTCCGGAAGGCTGTGAGGTGCCTAGTCGGAAGATGAGGTGCTGTTCCTCCAGTTTGCGTTGGGCTTCACTGGAACAATGCAGCAAGCCAAGGACAGACATGTGGGCAAGAGAGCAGGGTGGAGTGTTAAAATGGCAAGCGACAGGGAGGTCTGGGTCATTCTTGCGGACAGACCGCAGGTGTTCTGCAAAGCGGTCGCCCAGTTTACGTTTGGTCTCTCCAATGTAGAGGAGACCACATTGGGAGCAACGAATGCAGTAGACTAAGTTGGGGGAAATGCAAGTGAAATGTTGCTTCACTTGAAAGGAGTGTTTGGGCCCTTGGACGGTGAGGAGAGAGGAAGTGAAGGGGCAGGTGTTGCATCTATTGTGTGGGCATGGGGTGGTGCTATAGGAGGGGGTTGAGGAGTAGGGGGCGATGGAGGAGTGGACCAGGGTGTCCCAGAGGGAACGATCCCTACGGAATGCCGATAGGGGGGGTGAAGGGAAGCTGTGTTTGGTGGTGGCATCATGCTGGAGTTGGCGGAAATGGCGGAGGATGATCCTTTGAATGCGGAGGCTGGTGGGGTGATAAGTGAGGACTAGGGGGACCCTATCATGTTTCTGGGAGAACAAGTTCAGCCAGGCGGAGGAGAGTAGTGGTGGATGGGGATTGTTCGGGCCTCTGTTCCCCGTTCCAACAATCCCCATCCACCACTACTCTCCTCCGTCTGGCTGAACTTGCTCTCACGCTGAACAATTTCTCCTTCAACTCCTCTCACTTCCTCCAAATAAAAGGTGTGGCTATGGGTACCCGCATGGGCCCCAGCTATGCCTGTCTCTTTATGGGGCATGTGGAACATTCCTTATTCCAGTCCTACTCCGGCCCCCTCCCACAACTCTTTCTCCGGTACATCGATGATTACTTTGGTGCTGCTTCATGCTCTCGTCGGGACTTGGAAAAATTTATTAATTTTGCTTCCAATTTCCACCCCTCCATCATTTTCACATGGTCCATCTCTGACACTTCCCTTCCCTTCCTTGACCTCTCTGTCTCAATCTCTGGTGATAGACTGTCCACCAATATCCATTACAAACCCACCGACTCCCACAGCTACCTCGACTACAGCTCCTCACACCCCGCTTCCTGTAAGGACTCCATCCCATTCTCTCAGTTCCTTCACCTCCGTCGCATCTGTTCCGATGATGCTACCTTCAAAAACAGTTCCTCTGACATGTCCTCCTTCTTCCTTAACCGAGGTTTTCCACCCATGTTCGTTGACAGGGCCCTCAACCGTGTCCGGCCCATCTCCCGCGCATCCGCCCTCACGCCTTCTCCTCCCTCCCAGAAACATGATAGGGTCCACCTTGTCCTCACTTATCACCCCACCAGCCTCCGCATTCAAAGGATCATCCTCCGCCATTTCCGCCAACTCCAGCATGATGCCACCACCAAACACATCTTCCCTTCACCCCCACTGTCAGCATTCCGTAGGGATCGTTCCCTCCGGGACACCCTGGTCCACTCCTCCATCACCCCCTACTCCCCAACCCCCACCTATGGCACCTCCCCATGCCCACGCAAAAGATGCAGCACCTGCCCTTCACTTCCTCTCTCCTCACTGTCCAAGGGCCCAAACACTCCTTTCAAGTGAAGCAGCATTTCACTTGCATTTCCCCCAACTTAGTCTACTGTATTCGTTGCTCCCAATGCGGTCTCCTCTACATTGGAGAGACCAAACGTAAACTGGGCGACCGCTTTGCAGAACACCTGCGGTCTGTCGGCAAGAATGACCCAAACCTCCCTGTCGCTTGCCATTTTAACACTCCACCCTGCTCTCTTGCCCACATGTCTGTCCTTGGCTTGCTGCATTGTTCCAGTGAAGCTTAACACAAACTGGAGGAACAGCACCTCATCTTCCGACTAGGCACTTTACAGCCTTCCGGACTGAATATTGAATTCAACAACTTTAGGTCTTGAGCTCCCTCCCCCATCCCCACCCCCTTTCTGTTTCCCCCTTCCTTTTGTTTTTTCCAATAATTTATATAGATTTTTCTTTTCCTACCTATTTCCCTTATTTTTAAATCCAAACCTTTTAAGCCCTTTTAGAGTTATTTCACCCACCCCCCACTAGAGCTGTACCTTGAGTGCCCTGCCATCCGTCCATTCTTAATGAGCACATTCGTTTAGATAATATCACCACCTTCAACACCTCTTTGTTCTTTTGTCTGTGACATCTTTTGATTATCTGCTCCTATCACTGCTTGCTTGTCCCTACAACCACACCCCTCCCACTTCTCTCCCTCCACCCCACCCCCCACCTTAAACCAGCTTATATTTCACCCCTCTCCTTGGATTCACCCAGTTCTGTTGAAGGGTCATGAGGACTCGAAACGTCAACTCTTTTCTTCTCCGCCGATGCTGCCAGACCTGCTGAGTTTTTCCAGGTGATTCTGTTTCTGTTTTGGATTTCCAGCGTCCGCAGTGTTTTGTTTTTATCTCTGATATTCTTGTTTCTGTCTTGAATGACTCTGTCCTTGCCTTTTCCCTTTCCCTTTCTTCCCTTTCTAGA
>JANJGN010000017.1:116929708-117009708 GCA_026770705.1 Isurus oxyrinchus
TCTGTGTGTATGTGTTTATATCTGTGTATATATTTGCGTGCATGTGTATATCTGTGTGTGTGTGTGTGTGTGTGTGTGTATAGAGTGTGTGTATATCTGTATGTGTGTATACCTGTGTGTGTGTGTTTTTATATATCTGTGTGTGTTTTTATATATCTGTGTGTGTGAATATATCTGTGTGTGTATGTGTATATATTTGTGTATATATCTGCGTGTGTGTGTGTGGAAATATGTGTATCTGTGTGTTTGTGTTTGTGGAAATATGTGGAAGCATGTATGTAAACATGTGTGCTTGTGTCTTTGTATGTGTGCGTATGGAAATATGTGGGTGTGTGTTTTGTGTCTGTGTCTTTGCGTGTGTGTGTGGAAATCTGTGTGTATGTATATGTACATTTATGTGTATGTGTGTCTTTGTGTGTATGTGCGTGGAAATATATGTGTGTATGTATATGTACATGTATGTGTGTGTGTGCCTATGTATTTGTGTCTGTGTCTCTCTCTCTGTATGTATATGTGTGCGTGTCTGTGTGTGCGTGTGCTTGTGCCTGTGTCTCTCTCTGTATGCATCTGTGTGTGTGTCTGTGTGTGTCTCTTTCTGTGTGTGTGTGCCTGTGTCTTTGTATGCGTCTCTCTCTCTGCATATATATTTGTATGTGTGTGTGTCTGTGTCTTTATGTGTGTTTGTCTCTTTCTCTGTGTATATATATGTATGTATGTGTGTCTTTATGTGTGTGTGAATCTCTCTCTGTGTATATATATGTATGTGTGTGTGTCTGTGTCTCTCTCTGTGTATGTATATGTATGTGTGTGTGTCTGTGTCTCTCTCTGTGTATGTATATGTATGTGTGTGTGTCTGTGTCTCTCTCTATGTGTGTATATGTATGTGTGTGTGTCTGTGTCTCTCTCTGTGTATGTATATGTATGTGTGTGTGCGTGAACGTATGTGTGTATCTGTGTGTGTCTCCCTCTCTGTGTATGTATATGTATGTCTGTGTCTTTCTCTGTGTGTCTCTCTCTCTGTATGTATATGTGTGTGTATGTCTGTGTGTGTGTGTGTTAATTTGGAGCTTTCATCTAGAAGGCCCTGAATTCCATATCTGCTTCTCTGGTGCAGCTTTTTCTTTTTACATAACTTTGCTTTTTTTTGTGAAGAAACTGGAATTCTTTGGAGCTTCGGTCTGTTGTCCTGTATCAGCCCCTCACTGTTTCCTTTGGAGCTTCGGTCTGTTGTCCTGTATCAGCCCTTCACTGTCTTCTTTCAATGCATCTGTTGCATTTTATCCATTTTTTATATTTCCATTTGGAAGGACAAAAAAACGAGGAATTGAATTATCCCTGCCTTTCCCTCCCTCTTCACTCATGTGTGCATAAAAAATGAGTTCAGGAAGACAGGAGTTCAGCTGTATTTCAATTCAGGCACTGGGTCCTGTGACATGTGCCTGAATTTGACACGCCCCCTGTAGTAGATCAGCTTCCCTCAATTATTAAAGCACATGGACCCAGGGGAAATTTTCCTAACTTGTGAAAGTTACAGGCCTTAGATTTTTTTAACTGTTTGAGTCAGATGCCTGCGGGGAGATGCCGTTCGGTATTTCATGAGGTATTGAAAGCTGTTGTGTACTGGCATGTGTTTGTCTCATCAATCTGGGGTACACCAACCAGTTAAGTAGTTCTTCAATTTAACACCGGCCTGCTCTTAAAGGGATGTTCAACTACAATCCTCAGTGTGAGAAAATGAGATCTCAAAATACGAATTTGTGTAATTCATTCAGCCTTCATGGCAGTCTTTAACACTGTATAGGTGAGAAAGAGCATTGGATGCAGACATTCTGTGCAGAATCACAAGTGATGTGATAACTGTTGCCACACAAGAATTAATTTATAAATAGGACAGTGGACAACTGAGAGTGAGTAATCAGATGGGTTATATATGGCATTATGGATACCCGGGAATATGTTCAGACCGGAATCTAATTGAGGGGCTCAGATGCTTCATATATTTTCATTGTTCATGGGACGTGGTCTTTGCTGGCTGGGCCAGCATTTATTGCTCATCCTTAGTTACCCTTGAGAAGGTGGGGGTGAGCTGCCTTCTTGAACCTCTGCCGTCCATGTGGTGTAGGTACACCCACAGTGCTGTTAGGGAGGGAGTTCCAGGATTTTGACCCAGTGACAGTGAAGGAACGGCCGATATATTTCCAAGTCAGGATGGTGAGTGGCTTGGGGGGGAACTTGCAGGTGGTGGTGTTCCCATCTATCTGCTGCCCTTGTCCTTCTAGGTGCTCAAGGTTGCAGGTTTGGAAGGTGCTGTCTAGGGAGCCTTGGTGAGTTGCTGCAGCAGATGGTACACACTGTTGCTATGATGCATCAATAGTGGAAGGAGTGGATGTTTAAGGTGGTGGATGTGGTGCCAATCAACCAGGATGCTTTGTCCTGGATGGTGTCGAGCTTCTTGAGTGTTGTGGGAGCTGCACTCATCCAGGCAATTAGAGAGTATTCCATCACACTCCTGAGGTGAGTTATATATACACCCAGTTGTGTATATATAATAAAAATGAATACCTGGGAGTGATTACAGGTTGAAACCTAAACTACGGACTTCAGGTAGTTTATAGACACAGTAACAAATAGTTGACAAGCTGCTGCCTCGTTTTGGAACGATACAGATTACGCTTGATATTATCAGGCAGAGACCCCATCAATCTTTATATGGCAGTGTATGTCCAACCCGAGCCAGCATTGTTGTGCAAGTTAGGAGCAGACGCATTGGGCCAGATTCTGACAGTTTTCCCCTGGGGCCTTGCACTGAAACTTACTGACATTTGGAAACGCTGCACAAAGGTTGCATGGCTCTCGATGATGTAGCCGGGATTTGTGTGAACAGGGAGGCCACTGTGTATCTCCTTAACCAATCAGGTTGCAGAACAGTTCATCAGCTGAGAAGAAGCTGGAAGGAAGGGTCAATTGGAATAATGAATTCAATGTCAAATCGGGTGCAGAAAGTGGTGTAGATAAAGAAAGATCGGATTAAGAGAGGAAGAAAAGAGGCATTACTTAATGTTTTTTAACTTTAAGCCTACAGCAATCTCTAAAAATCGAAAGAATGAGACTCCACGTTTGTAAAAGTTAGCTCAGAGTATCAGTCAATTAAAACTTGCCACCCAATAAATGAGCACTGTCACTGAAGTGGACAAGAGCTAACTTTTATTGCCAATTTTAATTCATATTTACACAGTAAGTGCAGCAATGTACACTGTTCCATGTATTTATTTAACTGGTGAATCTCTCAGCATTGTCAGGCTTTTGAAGAAACAGAGCACCTTGAACAGCACCATACCAATTTCCACATTTAACTGTTAATGTGCAGTTTAGTGGATGTTGCTGTCTGATTTCCCTGTTAATAATGGTGAGCACTGTTAACCCTCACCTTGTTTCTCCCTCGATTTCTGGCTTACTTGTCTTCGAACACGGCCTTTGTGTTATAACTCGCTGCTCATTCGCTGAGCAAAGGAGGGATCTGGAACCAGTCTCTCCTTAACATAGGTTTATTCACAAAATCCAGAGAACACAGGACTTCCTTTTCCTCTCTCCCACATGGATGCCCCTAGCCAAGCTGTTCCGGTACAGCTACAACACTGGCATCTACCCAGCTATGTGGAAAATTGCCCAGGTATGTCCTGTACACAAAAAGCAGGACAAATCCAATCCGGCCAGTTATCACCCCATCAGTCTACTCTCGATCATCAGTAAAGTAATGGAAGGGGTCGTCAATAGTGTTATCAAGCGACACTTGCTTAGCAATAACCTGCTCACTGATGCCCAGTTTGGGTTCCACCAGGATCACTCAGCTCCTGACCTCATTACAGCCTTGGTTCAAACATGGGCAAAAGAGCTGAACTCCCGAGGTGAGGTGAGAGTGACTGCCCTTGACATCAAGGCCGCATTTGACTGAGTGTGGCATCAAGGAGCCCTAGCAAAACTGGAGTCAATGAGAATCAGGGGGAAAACTCTCCGCTGGTTGGAGTCATACCTAGCACAAAGGGAGATGGTTGTGGTTGTTGGAGGTCAGTCATCTCATTTCCAGGACATCACTGCAGGAGTTCCTCAGGGTAGTGTCCTCGGCCCAACCATCTTCAGCTGCTTCATCAATGACCTTCCTTCCATCATAAGGTCAGAAGTGGGGGTGTTCACTGATGATTGCACAATGTTCAGCACCTTTTCCTACTGAGATGACATTTTATACTCCTTAGAAGAGTATAAACAGTGCAGGGGGGAATTAAAATGGAAATTACGAAAGCTAAATGAGTTTATGAGAAAGCATTGGCGGGTAGAATAAAGGAAATCCCAAAGGGGTTTTTTTAAATATATAAAGAGCAAGAGAATAACTCGGGAAAGAGTAGGGCCAATTAGGGACCATAGAGGTAATGTGTGTGTGGACCCGGAAGACATGGGTACAGTCCTCAATGAATACTTTGCGTCAGTCTTCACAATGGAAAAGGATGATGCAGGTATAGACATCAGGGTGGAGGACTGTGAAATATTAGAGGAAATTAACAGAGAGAGAGAGGAGGTACTAGTGGGTTTAGCAGCCTTAAAAGTAGATAAATCCACAGGCCTGGGTGAGATGTATCCCAGGCTGTTGAGGGAGGTAAGAGAAGAGATATCAGAGGCCCTGGCAGTAATTTTCAAATCCTCTCTGGCCACAGGTGAGGTGCCAGAAGACTGGAAGATTGCTAACCTTGTCCTGTTATTAAAAAAGGTAGGGAGGGATAGACCAAGAAATTACAGACCAGTCAGTCTAACCTCAGTGCTGAGGAAGTTACTAGAAAGAATTCTGAGGGACAGAATATATCTGCACTCAGAGAGACACGGATTAATCAGGGATAGTCAGCGTGAATTTGTTAAGGGACGGTCGTGTTTGACAGATTTGATTGACTTTTTTGAGGAGGTAATTAGGGGTGTTGATGAGAGGAGGGTAATGCATTTGATGTGGTCTACATGGACTTTAGCAAGGCTTTTGATAAGGTCCCTCATGGCAGACTGGTCAAGAAAGTAAGAGCCCACGGGACCCAAGGCAAAGTGTTATGTTGGATCCAAAATGGTCTGAGAGGCAGGAAGCAGAGGGCGATGGTAGAGGGATGTTTCTGTGACTGGAAATCTATTTCCAGTGGGGTTCCGCAGGGCTCGGTGCTGGGGCCCTCGCTGTTTGTGGTGTACATAAATGATTTGGACTTAACTGTAGGGGGTATGATCAAGGAGTTCACAAAAATTGGTAGGGTGGTAAATAGCGAGGAGGATAGCTGTAAACTGCAGGAGGATATCAACGGACTGGTCAGGTGGGCAGAGCAGCGGCAAATGGAATTCAACCCAGAAAAGTGTGAGGTAATGCACTTGGGGAGGGCTAACAAGTCAAGGAATTACACTATGGTAGGACCCTGGAAAGTACTGAAGATCAGAGGGACCTTGGTGTGCATATCCACAGATCCCTGAAGGTAGCAGGGCAGGTAGATAAGGTGGTTAAGAAGGCATATGGAATACTTACCTTTTTTGCGGAGACTAGAATACAAGAGCAGGGAGGTTATGCTGGGACAGTATAAAACACTGGTTAGGCCACGACTAGACTATTGCATGCGGTTCTGGTCACCACATTACAGGAAGGATGTGATTGCACTGGAGAGGGTGCAGAGGAGATTTACCGAGATGCTGCCTGGGCTGGAGGGTCTGAGGTATGAGGAGAGATTGGATAGACTGGGGTTATTTTCCTTGGAGCAGCGAAGGTTGAGAGGGACCTGATAGAGGTGTATAAGATTATGAGGGGCATAGATAGGGTGGATAGGAAGACACTTTTTCCATTAGTAGAGGGGTCAATAACCAGGGGCCGTAGACTTAAGGTAAGAGGTAGAAGGCTAAGAGGGGAGTTGAGGAGAAATGTTTTCACCCAGAGGGTGTTGGGAGTCTGGAACTCACTGCCTGAAAGGGTGGTTGAGTCAGAAACACTCGTAACGTTTAAGAACTATTTAGATATTCACTTGTATTGCCAGAGCCTCCAGGGCTATGGGCCAAATGCTGGAAAATGGGATTAGTGTAGTCAGATCTTTGTTGACCAGTGCGGACATGATGGGCTGAAAGGCCTCCTTCTGAGCTGTAAATGTCTACGAGTCTCTGAGTCTGTGACTCCTCAGATACTGAAGCAGTCCATGTCCAAATGCAGCGAGACCTGGACAATATCCAGGCTTGGGCTGACAAGTGGCAAATGACATTTGTGCTACACAAGTGCCAGGCAATGACCATCTCCAGCAAAATAGAATCTCACCATTGCCCTTTGACATTCAATGGCATTACCATCACTGAATCCCCCACTATCAACATCCTGGGGGTTACCATTGACCAGAAACTGAACTGGACTAGCCATATAAACACTGTGGCTACAAGAGCAGGTCAGAGGCTAGAAATCCTGTGGCAAATAACTCAGCTCCTGACTTCCCAAAGCCTGTCCACCATCTACAAGGCATAAGTCAGGAGTGTGATGGAATACTCTCCGCTTGCCTGGATGAGTGCAACTCCCACAACACTCAAGAATCTTGACGCCATTCAGAACAAAGCAGCCCCGCTTGACTGGCATCACATCCACAAACATTCACTCTCTCCACCACCGACGCACAGTAGCAGCAGTGTGTGTACCATCTACAAGATGCACTGCAGGAATTCACCAAGGCTCCTTAGACAGCATCTTCCAAACCCACTACCACCACTATCTAGAAGGACAAAGGCAGCAGATACATGGGAACACCACTACCTGGAAGTTCCCCTCCAAGTCACTCACCATCCTGACTTGGAAATATATCACTGTTCCTTCATTGTCACTGGGTCACAATCCTGGAACTCCCTCCCTAACAGCACTGTGGGTGTACCTACACCACATGGACTGCAGCGGTTCAAGAAGGCAGCTCACCCCCACCTTCTCAAGGGGCAATTAGGGATGGGCAATAAATGCTGGACTAGCCAGTACTCACTTCCCATGAACGATTAAAAAAATAGTTCCTGTTTACTTCAGAATAATGCCCTAACCTTTCCCCAATTAGTAACAGCCGCTCTCACTTACCAGCGGAGCCTGCACTTTGTTATGACAGGGTTCCAACATGAAGACTTTGCTCTGTCTGTCTGCCCACACAGGATGATCAGACTCCCCTGCACTGTGCAGCTCGCCTCGGAGACTTGGAGGTTACCAAGCTCTTGCTGGAGAATGGAGCGTGCCCCAAGTCAGCAACCACGACAGGCCACACCCCACTGCACATCTGTTCACGGGAGGGACATACCGAAGTAGCAAAGGCCCTGCTGGACCACGGGGCTTCACAAACTCTGATGACAAAGGTACGGGGGTGATTTGTTGAGCGGTGAATTGATGCAGCGCTGGGAAATGGAACGACGCCCCCATGTGAGAATGCATGAGCTCCCCCAGAGTAAAGACAGACCCCTTTAAGGAATTGGAAAGCTGCAGGCTGAGTTATTGGCCTAGACTGCTATCCGGGGGCAGTCATTGACGTGCTAGAGCTGGCTTCAGCTGGGGAGGGGAATACTCTGAGCCCCTGGATTGAGTGTTGGACGGTGTACGCAGTGGGGTTGAGTCTGGCGAGCCACGTCAGTCTATTGCCCCCCCCCCCCCATCTAAGAAAGGGACCACCATTTATCGGTAATGCTTTCTGGGGGAGACGGCGTGGTAATCGGGACGTAATGGTGATGAGTTTAACGTTGTCTCACTTTCTGTCCGTCTGTTCACAGAAAGGGTTCACCCCACTCCATGTCGCTGCGAAATATGGCAAAATCCAAGTGATGGAACTGCTGCTTCACCGAGGAGGTCAGCAGAGTGCTGCAGGAGAGGTATCTGCCAGGGTCTACTCAAGACTGTCTGTTTCAGAGCTGGACCTGTTACAGACGTTCTCCAGGAGTAGCAGGAACAGTCAGTCAGACGATGCTGCTTTCAGTTTAGTTGTTCCTGTGTTGTAGCTGCTCGGGGGATTTGTAAAGGCAAACACAGCTCTCGGTAATGGGCAAGGAACACTCCAGGGGATTTGATAAATCTGCAGCAAGTTTCAGATGATATCAATAAGGGAAAAGTAGGGACATTCATATTTTAATCTAACCTGAGAAAAATCATTCCTGTTTGTACATGAACTCATCCATGCAAGCATTGTCCAACTCTGTCATCAATGAACTCAACATTTTTTGCTTGTGAAGTGCACTCAAATAAATAAATAGTTTATCACTGTCCCCGAGCAGCAAGGTTACGTGTTTACTGAGAGCAAGAACCAACCAGAGCACAAACTGAGCAATAATTCTGACACTTTGATATCATTGTGAAGGGTGGTGAGTGAGTCAGCAGGGCTCTTATCTTGGAAGTAAAGATGTTAGTTTAAATCGCGGCCTGGAAGTGGTGGACAGATATTTGTGAACGCTGAATGCTTTTCATGGAGATGATGCTTCTTAGTGATGTAGCTCTGTAACAGAGGAGAACATCTTCCTCTTGCACCCTCACCCTGTTTGTGTCCTGCAGAATGGACTGACCCCTCTCCATGTTGCCGTTCACCATGACCACCATGACATTGTGAAGCTGCTGCTCAGTCAAAACGCATCACCACACGCTGCGGCTCGGGTAAGTACTGTTTTAGTTAAAGTGCAGGGGAAAGCTCGAACTGATAAGGGACAGGA
Source organism: Isurus oxyrinchus (assembly GCA_026770705.1). Taxonomy (NCBI): domain Eukaryota; kingdom Metazoa; phylum Chordata; class Chondrichthyes; order Lamniformes; family Lamnidae; genus Isurus; species Isurus oxyrinchus. The sequence goes on from JANJGN010000017.1 coordinate 116,938,415, forward strand.
GCATGGACAGTGGGAGGGCAATAGCTTTGACCAGGCAGCCACAGCCTTCAGCAGCTCTGATAGCGGACATCAGTGGAAGCCGCTGCTTGGTGTTGTCATGGCTGCTTGTGTTGGTGCTGGAAATGCCCTTTGACCTGCAGATCATTTGAGATTGTTGAGATTGTGAAGTCATGAGGCAGCACTGCTCCACGCCATGGTGAGTGAGGGTTTTAATCCCACTCCTCCTGTGATTCCCAGCTGGAATATTCATGGGAGGTGATGAGTGGAATCAGGGAGAAGCATAGGAAGAATGGGGAGAGGGTGGAGTAGCAGTAATGTCACTGGGCGAGTAATCCAGAGGCCCAGGCTAATGCTCTGGGGACATGGGTTCAAATCCCACCGCGGCTGCAGGGGGAATGTAAACTCAATTAATAAAATCTGGGATTGAAAGTGAGTCTCGGTAATAGTGACGATGAAGCTATCATCGATTGTTAAAACCCATTTAGTTCTTGAATGTCCATTTAGGAAGTAAATCTGTCACCCTTACCTGGTCTGACCGACATGTGACTCCGGACCCACATCAACTCCTAACTGCCCTCTGAAATGGCCTTGCAAGTCACCCAATTCCAGGGCAATTAGGGATGGGCAACAAATACTGGCCTTGCCAACAATGCCCACATCCTGTGAAGGAATTTTTAAAAATCCAGCATGTCTCCAGGAAGCTAGGCCCCAGGCTACCAGGCCCCACAGTGTGGAAAGGCGGGGGAGGGAAGAGGCTGCACCGAGAGATGGGGCAAAATATACGTTCAGCAATAAAAATGCAAGATGCTAGAAATCCACCGTCAAGCTGTGGGAGATGAAAAGACAAGTGAAGGATTTGGGGGTAACCTTTCTCAGTCTGATGCAGAATAGACATGTGAACTCTGGGAACACGATGGAACTGTAAACTGAGAATATGGGGAAACCTCAGGGAAACTGTTCACATGAGGAAGGACTGAGGGACGTGGGGCAGGGCAGTGTGGGGGTGAGGGGTCAGGGAGGGGCTAAGGGTGGGGCAGTGTGGGGGTAAGGGGTCAGGGAGGGGCTAAGGGTGGGGCAGTGTGGGGGTGAGGGGTCAGGGAGGGGCTAAGGGTGGGGCAGTGTGGGGGTGAGGGGTCAGGGAGGGGCTAAGGGTGGGGCAGTGTGGGGATGAGGGGTCAGGGAGGGGCTAAGGGTGGGGCAGTGTGGGGATGAGGGGTCAGGGAGGGGCTAAGGGTGGGGAAGTGTGGGGATGAGGGGTCAGGGAGGGGTTATGGGTGGGGCAGTGTGGGGATGAGGGGTCAGGGAGGGGCTAAGGGTGGGGCAGTGTGGGGATGAGGGGTCAGGGAGGAGCTAAGGGTGGGGCAGTGTGGGGTGAGGGGTCAGGGAGGGGTTAAGGGTGGGGAAATGTGGGGTGAAGGGTCAGGGAGGGGCTAAGGGTGAGGCAGTGTGGGGATGAGGGGTGAGGGAGGGGCTAAGGGTGGGGCAGTGTGGGGTGAGGGGTCGGGAGGGGCTAAGGGTGGGGCAGTTGGGGATGAGAGGTCAGGGAGGGGCTAAGGGTGGGGCAGTGTGGGGGTGAGGGGTCAGGGAGGGGCTAAGGGTGGGGCAGTGTGGGGATGAGGGGTCAGGGAGGGGCTAAGGGTGGGGCAGTGTGGGGTGAGGGGTCAGGGAGGGGCTAAGGGTGGGGCAGTGTGGGGGTGAGGGGTCAGGGAGGGGCTTATGGTGGGGCAATGTGGGGGATGAGGGGTCAGGGAGGGGTTAAGGGTGGGGCAGTGTGGGGGTGAGGGGTCAGGGAGGGGCTAAGGGTGGGGCAGTGTGGGGGTGAGGGGTCAGGGAGGGCTAAGGGTGGGGCAGTGTGGGGTGAGGGGTCAGGGAGGGGCTAAGGGTGGGGCAGTGTGGGGTGAGGGGTCAGGGAGGGGCTAAGGGTGGGGCAGTGTGGGGTGAGGGGTCAGGGAGGGGCTAAGGGTGGGGCAGTGTGGGGATGAGGGGTCAGAGAGTGACCAAAGGGATGGGGAATTGTGGGGCTGAGGGGTTAGGGTGGGGTTAAGTGGGCTGGGCAGTGTGGGGCTGAGGGGTCAGGGAGGGGTCAAGGAGAATGGGGGTGTGTGGGGCTGAGGGGTCAGGGAGAGGTCAAGGGGAATGGGGGTGTGTGGGGCTGAGGGGTCAGGGAGGGGTCAAGGGGAATGGGGGTGTGTGGGGCTGAGAGGTCAGGGTGGGGTTAAGTGGGCTGGGCAGTGTGGGGCTGAGGGGTCAGGGAGGGGTCAAGGGGAAAGGGGGTTGTGTGGGGCTGAGGGGTTAAGTGGGCTGGGCAGTGTGGGACCATGGGGAGCAGACCAAGGGGCAGATCATGAGCGTGGGCAGAGCTGAGGGGAATGGGGCAGGGTGGAGACAGTGGGGAAGGATTGCCAACACGTTCAAACATACAGTCAGTGTGTAGAGTGGCTCGGAGCTCATTCAGAACAGCAGGTAACTAACATGGTCAAATACAGCTAACCGTCTGGAATGAATCTTGAATGATGAGCTAACACTTCATTTACTGAGCAGATATTGGGGATTTCCTTCTGAATTTATTCCATTCAGTGTTTTCTCTGAACAAGAATCTTATTCATTTATTTTGCTGAATATCACACGTTTTTGTCTATTTATAGCTTGAGTGTGTAGCTAATGTTTCACAAACTCAGTCACCAAAACAATCTGCTTATTTTCACAACAAGTCACAACAAATAATCTTGTGAAATGTTTCAGTTTCCAGAACAAATCCACCGAGCTCCAACTGGGGTGGAAGCAGTTTGAGTTCGCCTCAAGTTCCCTCCTGTGTTTCTAGACATGGGAACATATATCAATACATACATCTATACAAATACATACATACCTGCATATATATACATATATATATCGGAAAGACTAGTTCAGCCTCAGCTGGTGCACCGTACCAGTTCTGGGCAGGACAGTTTAGGAAGCACATGAAGGCTTTGGAAAGAGTGGAAAAGTGATCAGCTGGAATGGTTCCGTGGTGAGGGTGGATATGGAGAGGTATGTTTCCTCTTGCGGGTGAATCTAGAACGAGGGGGTCACTGTTTAAAAATCAGGGGTCGCCCATTTAAAAAGATGGTGAAATTTTTTCTCTGAGGGTCGTGAGTATTTGGAACTCTCTTCCTGAGAAGGCGGTGGAAGCAGAGTCTTTGAATATTTTTAAGACAGAGCTGGGTGGATTCTTGGTGAGCAAGGGGGGTGATAGATTATCGGGGGTGAGTGGGATACAGATTTGAGGTTACTATCAGATCGGCCAGGCTCGAGGGGCTGAATGGCCTTCTCCTGCTCCTTGTTTGTATGTATGTTTGTACGCTGAAAACCATTGATGACAGTGTCCGTGGCTGTATGTTGCTTTCAGAATGGCTACACACCGTTACACATTTCTGCCAAGCAGAACCAGACGGAGATTGCCAAAAGCCTGCTAGAGCATGGAGCCTCTGCCAACACTGAGTCCTTCCAGGGAGTGACCCCCCTGCACCTCGCAGCCCAGGAAGGCCACATTGACATGGTGGCCTTACTCCTTGAGCATGGAGCTAATGTCAACCTGAGCAGTAAGGTAAGACTCAGGCGTCGTGCGTGAGCTGTGACGTGTGTGAGCTAGAGAGGGATTTCCAGGAGTTATACCCAGCGACAGTGAAGGGAACGGTGATATATTTCCAAGTCGGGATGGTGAGTGGCTTGGAGGGGAACTTCCAGGGGGTGGTGTTCCCACGTGTCTGCTGCCCTTGTCCTGCTAGATGGCAGAGGTCGAGGGTTTGGAAGGTGCTGCTGAAGGTGCTTGGTGAGTTCCTGCAGTGCATCTTGAGGATGGTACACACACTGTTGCTACTGCGCGTCGGTGCTGGAGGGAGTGAATCGGAAGGTGGGGGTGGTGGGGGTGCTGATCAAGTGGCTGCGTTGTCATGGAAACTTGAGCCCAAAAATCCAGGCTGATCCTCCAGGGGTGGGGGGTTGAGGGGGGGGTGGGGGGGGGGGTGGGGTGGTGTTTGAATTTGACTGAATGACCACGTGAGATTAGGTGCAAGCCGGGGTGTGGATAAATTGGATAAAATTTCAGGTGCGTTGGGGAAACACCCCCCTCCCCTCCCCCCCTCCCCCCCACCGCCCCTTTACCCCCCTGCTCCCCAGGAGCTGGACTGGCAATCGAATGATTTAACCGAGGCTGGCAGCCTTTGATTTAACCCGCTTGCCAGGCTTTACGGATTTCCCCAGGCCCCGGCAAACACATTGGCAAAACATCCTACGGCACTGTCTCAAAGAAGAGCAGGGGATTTCTAACCCCCACCCCCAATCCCACCCCCCACCCCCAACACCAACCCCCCCCCCCGCCCCCCCCCACCCCCAACCACCCCCCCGCCCCCCCCCACCCCCAACACCCCCCCCGCCAACACCAACCCCCCCACCCCCCCCACCCCCCCCCACACCAACCCCCCCCCCCCACCCCCCCCCGCCAACACCAACCCCCCCCCTGCCCCCCACACCAACCCCCCCCCCCACCCCCCAACACCCCCCCCCCGCCCCCCCCCACCCCCAATACCCCCCCCCCGCCAACACCAACCCCACCCCCCCCCCCCTCCGCTGACCCCCCGCCCAATCCCCTCCCCCGACCCCCGGCTTCATATTTACCCCTCAGCCAGCATCACCGAAACGCAGTGATGAAAAATCCCGGCCGTCGTCTGCTCACGACCACCGTTGTTCTAGCGTGTGGGATCTTGCTGTGCACCGGCAGCCTGCCGCGTCTCCAATGTCGGATCAGCGACTGTGCTTCATCGGCCGTGGGCTGCTTCGGGCTGTCCGAAGGTAGCGATCGGGAGCGATAGGAACTTGCGCACCCCCCCACCCCCCCCCAGTGTCACATGCAGCAGGTCTCAATTTTGTGAGGCAAAGTGACAGGCCGGGGTGGGGGGGGTGGGGGGGTGGCTTTCCCGGTCCTCAAACCCCCGCCCGCAGCCAACGGACCTCCGGCTGGGTCTGTCCGGTTTTCCATCCCACCCCCGGGAGGATTCCGGCTGCAGACCAGACTGGCCGCAATTTCCAAGTATTGCCCGTTGGGTTTTTTTTATTGTACAGCGGCCCCACACACCAATAGCTCTGAAAACTGAGGCCCCTGTCTGCCCTCTCCGGGTGTAAAGCTGGGATCCTGTGAGGTTGTGATAGGCGCTAGGTAAATTCAAGCTGCACGCTTGGGCTCTTGTTGGGACTGTGGAGTGTTTGCTTGTAACCTGTTCACTTCACTCGCAAACACCCAGTACCTCTCCCTGTACTGGCAGGTACGTTGCAGAATGTGTCTCACTAATCAGTGATCGTCAATGGTCAAACTTTCTCTCGTTTATGTCTCATTTGTCACAGAACGGCCTGACACCGTTACATCTTGTGGTGCAGGAAGACCACGTCCCCATAGCTGAATTACTTGTCAGTCACGGAGCATCAGTCGAACCAACAACGAGGGTAACAGCAGAACCTTGCTCGATGATTCACGCCATGGTTGAACGTTTGCTGTCGGTTGCATTTTGCAGACTTTCGGACTCAGTGTGGTGATTTCCACCCACAAAGTATTTATGTGACATTTATAATACGTGGAAGGTTGGAACATTTACCTGACGCCACAATTTGCCATTCACAATCCTATTTCTGGCTGTACTCAGTGTTTCACTGGTCACCTCTTTGAACTGGCTGAGCTCGATGTCTCGCCTATCTGTGAGATGTCGAGTTCTAATGTGTGTTTTGCCGGACTGACTCTAACTTCAACCAAACCTTCTGTTATTGACTTCAACGGTACTAAATTTGGCATTCAGACAGCCTACAGGGTAGCGGGGGCTGGCCTTGTCGAGCGATGAAACACTGGGCCATTAGAAAGTTGGCGAGGAAGTTGGGAATGAAGGGCTAGAGAATAGTTCTCCTCACTCTGGATCCATACTGCCTAGCCTCGGGGTATTTGATGAGGTATCAGAGACAGAGCGCATGAGGGGAGTGCAGTTGATGTGCATCAAAAGGTGTTTGATAAACTACCACATATTAAGCATGTTGGTAAGATGGAAGCTCATAGGATAAAGGGGGCAGGAACAGCTCAACTGCAATATTAACTCAGGGATGGATAACCGGGAGCTGTAGTGATTGGCTGCCTTGATGATGGGGGCGGGGATGGGGATTGGTATACGTAGAGTTTGCGTTAGACATTAATGACTTAGATTTGGGGAGGGGACAAGGCACAATTTAAAAATTGGCAAACGCCCCGCCTGTTCTCATTGGCAGGAGGACCGAGAACCCTGGTGGGGGGTGGGGGGGGGGGGGGGGGGGGGTGGTGTGGGTGGGAGGGGGGACATCAATTTAAGATGAATGGCAAAAAACATCAAAGGCAACATGAGGAACCCTTTTTAAACACAGCGAGTGGTTCAGATCTGATGTCATTCGCTGAGTAAGCTAAATCCCAGAGGGAAACTTGTCTTACTGATCATAACCATTTTTTTATATTTTGAAAATGAGGGGAAAACTGCTGGCCCCAGAAGCTTAGAATCCCAGCCACACTTCTAGGATTTTAAAGTTAAAAGATTTATTAACAAGAAGGGGGGAAAAAAACTTAGACACTCAAGTTTGAGGTTACACAGATAAAACAGTTTTACAAAACATCCCCGCAAAAAAACCCACTTGGTCAGGACACACGAGTAAACTACTTAGCAACGGCTCCCCTTACAGATTTTTAACCATAAAAATCCAGTAATATTACCCAAGGCAAAAACTGCTGTCACTTTAGTAAAAGATGTTCCACACAACTTCTCACTCTCTTCCACTCTGCTGTGGAAATCTAAGAAAGTTCAGAAACAGACTGCTTTCTGAGAAAAAAAGACTTCTCTGCTTTGACTGGATGGCTGTTTCAGATTTCACCTCTTTTCTCAGCACAGAGCTAGCCTCAGGACATCTCCTCAACACAGCCATACAGCTCAACTAAACATCTCTCCTTAAATATCTTAATCCCCTTTCACCTCAGACCCATTGTCTTCAGGACCTCTTTGGAACTCAACTTTTCCAAAGTATAAAAATATTTCATGTTTTCCTATTGGTCTTCATTTTCAGTTCAAATAAAATTGAGTAACTTTCCCTTGTTTACTAATGGAACCTTTGCGAGTCGTATAAGTCCCTTATTTAACAGCTGAAAAGCCAAGTCTCTATCTCTTAACGCAAATTTCTAAACTTAATAACCTATTTACTTATAAATCCAAGGTAAAAGCAAAATACTGCAGATGCTGGAAATCTGAAACAAATACAGAAAATGCTGGCAAAACTCAGCGGGTCTAACAGCATCTGTGGAGAGAGAAAAAAGAGTTAACGTTTCAAGTCCGTATGACTCTCCTTCAGAACTTTTCGATACTTATAACCACTTCAGCATAGCCTTTCCTTACAAATGCATTAAACGAGGACTTTTATCTTTCATCTCTCAGTTCCCGCAGACAAGCTGTCTTTACTAACCTTGCCCCCAGTTTAATTAGTCATGGACACACACACACACACACACACACACCCACACACAGCCTTCTTTACGGAATATCACCATATTCCCAAAAATATTAAAATAATAACACCCATCTTCACATCTGGAATACCCTGCCGGAGCGCGTGGTGAAAGCATGTTCAGTGGTGGCTTTCAAAAGGGAATTGGATAATTATCTGAAGAGATCAAGTTTGCAGGATGGTGCGGGGGGTAGCAATAGCTTTGGTGCTAGCTGAATTACTCTCACAGAGAGCTAGCACAGACCTGATGGACCAAATGGCCTCCTCCTGTGCTGTAATCATTCCATAATTGTAGGAAACTTGGAAGTGTAGTAAGTGGTGAGGAAGATGGTAACGGACAAGAGGAATGGGCGGACAGGTGACAGATGAAGTTGAAATGTGAAATATGTGGGGTGGTGATTTTTTGTGAGGAAGAACAATACAGGCTAAATGGTACATTTTAAAGTGACGGGGCGGGGGGCTAGGTGCAAGAAAAAAGAGACCTGGGGATGTTTGTACACAAACCTTTGAAGGTGACAGAGCAGATGAACAAAGTAGTTAATAACCTTTGAGCTCTTGGGCTTTATAAAGAGGGTATAGAGTACAAAGGCCAAGATGTCAGGCTAAACATTCCTGGTTTGGCCCCAGCTGGAGTATTGTGTCCAATTCTGGTCCCTACACTTTAGGAAGGAGGTGAAGCCATTGGAGAGGGTGCAGCAGGGAATGTTCCGCAATGAGGGATAACAACTATCTGAACAGACCGGGGGAGCTGCAGCTGATCTCCTTGGAGCAGAGGGGGCCGAGGGCTGAGAAAAGCTGCCAATATTGTTTCTATTTTTGGCCGTTTGTGTTTGACTTGTATGTTCTTGTGCTCGCAGTCCCTGTTGGGTAAAGGAAGCGGCTCTTTTGTCTCTTACAGAGTGGATACACCCCACTGCACATGGCCTGTCACCACGGCAACATAAACATGGTGAAGTTTCTCATCCAGAACAAAGCCAATGTCAACTCCAAAACCAAGGTACCCTCGTTTTTCTAACCAGTTGTTTGATCTTTGGGCAGAGGGTGTAATCACATCTCGTTTTGGGTTAAACGGAATGTGTCCGTGGACTGGGGAGACGGAACAGGGCTGTAGCAACCAGACCCAAATCAGCAAACAGGCGTCCAGACGCAGGCAGATTTCAGGGCCACTATATTTGCAACGAGAACCTAAATGGCCAAAGGACCCAGCGAGGTTGGGGTGGTAGGGGGGGGGGGGCGGGCGGGGGGGGGGGGGGGGTGCAGGGGGGCGGCCAGTCAGATTGGGAGGGGGCGGAGGTCGCTGATCCTGGCAGAGGCGAGAGGGCTGTTGCAGTCGGCTGAGTCTAAACGTTTCCTTTGAGGAGCCGAGAGAGCACTCTTGCTTTTCCTGAGCAGCAAGGAGTGTTGTACAAGGCAATTTACCCTCTGGAGCAGGCAGCTCCGGCCTCCTTCTCCCTGCCCGCTTCCCCTAGCCCTGGGAAACCCTCACGGCAGCAGCCGGATTTAAATCGGGCTCCCAAATACAAGACAGGGCAGGCCAGTAGACAACATGTTGGGGGCCACAATTCATGGTTCCCCACCTCCCCCCCACCCCTCCACCCCACACCCCCCACCCCCCCCCGACTTCCTCTGCCCCATCATGAGAGGGTTCACATCGAGCCTCCTGTTTCTGAATGTTTAGCGCGAAACTTGGGTTAGTCGGTTTCTCCCCCACGCGTCTGTTCAAAGTGTTCATTTATTTGGAGGAAGGAATGTTTACAGCAGGACATGCTCAGGGACATGCTAAGGCACTGAGTTACCGTGCGTATGAGGTTGGGTGTCCCCAGTGCTCAATCCAGCCAGAGTTCACCCACTTTCGGTTGTGGGAAATGGGACAGGGAGACCGCTCTGCACCATCCACCTGGAGCTGGGGTTGGCAGAGAGCTGGAACCCATTGCCTGCCTCCCTGCCCAGGGGGAGTTTATGGCATCAGGCAGCTGGAGTTAAATGGAAAGTACAAGCAAGAAGGGGGTCACAATCAGAGGCAGCGTCAACTGACAGCTCCATGTCCAAAGTAGTTTGCGTGTTTCATTATTCCATCTCTCCATAGATCGGATACACACCCCTACATCAGGCTGCACAGCAAGGTCACACGGATATTGTGAATCTCCTGCTAAAACACGGAGCGTCTCCAAACGAAACCAATATGGTATGTGAGCAAACTAGAACCCTTTCCGTTCTCTGTGTTACCAGTGACGACACTGCATTAGCACAGTCACACTCACACACGCACTGACACATTCGCACTAACACATACACACACACACTCACACACACGCAGACACACACTGACACACACACACGCACTGACACACACACACGCACTGACACATACGCACTGACACACACGCACACTCACACACACACACTGAGAGACACACACGCACACACACACATACACACACACACACTGAGACACACACACACACACACACACACACACACACTGAGACGCATACACACACACACACACACGCACGCAGACACACACTCACACACACTGAGACACACACACACTGACACACACACATGCACTGACACATACGCACTGACACATACACACACACACTCACACACACACAGACACACACTCACACACACGCAGACACACACACACACACGCACACACGCAGACACACACTCACACACACTGAGACACACACACACTGACACACACACATGCACTGACACAGACGCACTGACACATACACACACACACTCACACACACACAGACACACACTCACACACACACACTGAGACACACACACTGATACACACACACACACTGACACATACGCACTGACACACACGCACACTCACACACACACACTGAGAGATACACACGCACACACACATACACACACACACACATACACACACACACACACACACACACACACACACACACACGTACACACACACACACACACACACACAGACACACACACACACACACACATGTACACACACACACACACACACACACACACTGACGCACACACACACACACACACACTGACGCACACACACGCACACACACACACACACACACACACACACAAACACACACACACTGACGCACACACACACACTGACACACTGACACACACACACACACATACTCTGACACATAAACACAAACACACACACAGTGGCTGAATGACACTGGGGGATGATACTTTCTTCCTATTAATTCAGCCCTCTCTCATTGCTAGAGCTGAATAACTGAGTCGGTAACTTAGGCAGTCAATCAATCCTACAGCCACTCAATTCTTAAATTGAAATACTCCAGGTCTTGGATGAACATAGACAGTAACAAGAAATGTTTCAATCATTCCTAGAGTTTGTGTTTTGCCTGATGCCCCAGCTGGTGACAGCAATGGGAAGGGGCGGGGGGGTGGGGGGGGGTGCTAAGCTGCAGAGACTAGCAGTTTGTCTATTTTAACATAACCGCTCTCTACCATGTAGCAGTGCAATGAACCTCAGCGCTTCTGGATTAAGGAAGGCAATAACAGTGCCAGCGTTCAGCTCCTGATCACTCTGCAGTAAGGCCTGCAGGGTATGAGATGGGGACAGTACTGTGCTGAGTGGAATGCATTTCTAAGGTGAACTGCCAGGCAAGATTCACCAATGAATGAGACACTACTCGAGTGAGGTATAAAGGGGAGCGTGGCGCTCCTCCAGCCATGAGCCAATCGCTCCAGTGAGGCCTTTGCCCTTGTTGAGATGTCCTGGCTTTGCTTACTGATTCTCCATGTGGTTGATTGTGCTTTTGAGCAGTGTCCTGGTTCACTTTCAGAACGGCAGCACTGCGCTCGCTATTGCAAAGAGACTCGGCTACATCTCAGTAACGGACGTCTTAAAGATTGTCACGAATGAAGCCATCAGCACGGTAAGTGTGATGGGGTCTGACCAAGATGTGGGTCAGCCCAAAGCAAATTGCAGACAATGGCCGGGGTTTCCCAGCCCCATCGCGGGGCCCCAGCCAGAAGCCCATTGACTGGCGGCGGGAGCAGAAGATTGCGGTGGTGGGCGGGGTGCGGAAAGTCCCGCCCTATGTCCCTGCACACACGTCACCTGGTGGTCCAGAACTTGAGCGTTGCTGAAAAAAGAGACATGCCGAAGCTTTTCGTCTTGCACTCATCAGGACACTTTGCAAGAATACCAATATAAGGGGGAAAACAACAATTTATACTGTATTAGAAGAGAGTGTTGATTGGTTGGCAAGTGGACTCGGACTGGCGGAGGCATTGCCATGGAGAATGCATCAGTGGTGGTGGCTGACAGTTAACTGCCAAGCTTTGTTTGAAATTTAAACCAAGCAGCTTGACCCTGATTGGTCAAGGCATTGCCCTGAGGAATGAGTCAGCGAATGGCTGTCACTTATTTGGTTTAGCTGAAACAGGCACGTTGCGTGTACAAGCTCTTTCTGTCTGCAAAGAACAGGGCCTTGTGAGGTAATATATGCAGCTTCCAGTACACACCAATGTGAGCCTGACTGACAATCTTTAGTTGGTTGTCAGTGTAATCTTTAGCAGACTGAGGATCAGAGTCCACTTGCCAAACAATCACACTCTCCTCACGCACAGTATAAATTGTTGTTTTCCCCCTTATATTGGTAATCTTGAGGAGCGTCCTGATGAGTGCAAGACGAAAAGCTTTGACACGTCTCTTTTTCTCAGCAATGCAAACACCATTGTTAACCCTGCCACCCTGTTCTCAGCAGGATGAGGGAGAGAGAATAACCAGTGTCTGATGCTGCAGCAAATTCTTTAAGTGGCGGGGAGGGGGTCGGAGGGGGTCTGGTGGTGGGGTATTTTAAACCTACCGGTCTGGGGAACGGGGCACTCAACAACAAAGGAGTTCATTTCTTATAGATACCTCAGCCTCTTTCCGGGCAGTGCTGGTTTGAATCATGCAGGGCGCCCACCTAAAGCAGGTCTTGGGGATTAAGTTCGGTCTGGTTTCATCCTGGACTCTGTTAGTTTAGTTGGTGGAATCCTGTTTGGAAAGCGACCCACGGCCTAAACGCCACTCAACCAGGGAGCGGGCTAGCAGCCAAGGCCACTCCTGACTGCACGGATTCCCGGCTGGCCGCTGGGGGGAGGTCAGTCTTGGCCCCCCACCCTCCTCCAGTCGAGGAGCAGAAGGTGAAAGTAAGCCGACAAGACCGAAGTGCCACTCAGCTCCTAACTCCCGACAGTGCCGTGGACAGAGGTCAATTCAAACGCAGCCAAGGGGTGAGCACAGGGGTCTCCAAGTCGGCCCAAATCCTTTGAAACTCGTCCAGCTTCCCCACCCCACCCCCCCCCCCCCCATTTTAATTTCATAAAACAAAAGAATGTCACTGTGGGAGAAAGAGCGTACAGTCGTCTCCCACTTGGTGTGACTGTAGCCTCTCGGAACCCTGCTTTTACAAGAGAGTACGTGAATTGAGTCATGATAACTTAACGGATAACTAGAAATGTTTCGGGGCTCAGGTACTCCGGCACAAGCGCAGAGGGACTGTGCTTCCTCTATTGTGACCACTGGCTGGCTGGGTCACACACTCTTGCACCCGCTGGTGGGTGTGTTTCCCATTCTCCATCAAAGATCAGCTGCCTTTAGTTTTTAGAAAGGATCGAGAAGACCAACGCTCCCAGTAGGTGAACGGGGGGGTGGGGGTGGGAATAAAAGCTGCAGCTCAGAACAGATCAGCGAGCCGGCAAACGCCACTCTGTGGAAATGTATCTGCTGGCCCGGGGGGCATAAGATGAGATATTCCAATCGGGTTAACACCCTGCGTCTGCGTTTTTCTGGACAGACCATCACGGAGAAGCACAGGCTGAGCTTTCCTGAAACTGTGGATGAAATCTTAGACGTCTCGGAGGATGAAGGTGAGTCAACGCAATCCAGCACTAGAATCAGTCACTTCAGGAGAAATTTAAAACACTGGTATCAGGCTGTACGGGACACACATGGCTCATCCTGAGGTAACCGGGAGATGCCGTCTGATTGGCTTACTTAACTCCTTCAGCTAAAGGCAGCAAGTAACGGCCTGACTGCTGTCACAGTCAGAAAGATGCCTCACCTCATCTGTACTGATCCCAAACCTGTTGCAGGAAAACCAACCCTTTGAAAAGTGCAGTTTATTTGTGGCAGTTGAATGATGATTTTTATTTTTATAGCAGCATGCTCGCGGAAATGCATCACTGCATTCCGTAGATAGACGGAGGGAAGTACTGTAGATTGTGGCGTATGAGTCGATCTTTGAAGCCTTGAAATATCCTTCCATAAAACTGGGGTGCACGCAGAGGATAACACGTGAACTGCCGGTGTTGGTGTGGGTGGTCGCCGTTTGAAATGTGAGAGAAAAAACAACGTAACCCCGGCAATTGTGATTAAATCAACGTGACTCGCTTGGCTGAATGGATTTGATAGCCAAAAGGAGTCAAGGGTTTATGAGAGGCTGACAGGGCAGCGGAGTTGTGACCACAATCAGATCAGCCGTGACCTTATTGAATGGCGGAGCAGGCTCGAGGGGCTGAATGGCCTCACTCCTGCTCCTAAACCTGATGTTTGACCACAGTCAAAACATTTAAAAAGCAAAAGTCAAAACTCGGCAGCCGACGTGGAGAGGTCAACAAGTTCATTCTGAGTCACTGTGGCTGTGACGTCGTCATCATAAAGATCCCACTCTGCAACAGATTTGACACTCTTGAGTTTCAAATCGCCTCTTGCCAACAAATGACCTTCCCTCCCCAGCCCTTGAATTGGCTATCCTGCGTTTTGTTGAATGACCAGATGACACTGTGCGTTAATAGCGTCCCATGATTTGATGACAAAACCACTCAAAATATCAAGCGTGACAGTGCGCGGACTTCCACTCTTTGTGAAGGCTTTTTCTCCATCAACCTGCCACCTATTCCGTTAGGCGCAAGTTTCCTGGAATGGCCTGTTGAGGCATGCTTCCAAAGGTGGCATCATGGATGTTAGGTCACTGGTAAAACTGCAATGCGGGTGGTTATTTCTTCACAGGCGTCTCTTGATCTCAGCCGGTTAAATGGGATCTGATCGAGCCCTGTGAGCTGCGTTCCTTGCGTAGGTCAACGGGATGCTAGGCCCCCACATTATCGATCCATAACTTAACTCCATTCTCATCCACCCAACCATATTGCCAAGGAGATGCATAGGTGAAAAATTGTGGCTGACTCTTAATGCGAGTTTAACATTTCTTAGCCTAAAATGTTGGGGGTGGGGGGGTAGGGGGTCAACTTATATGCCACATATGGGCCTAAATATGATCTTTTGTGCCTTGGCAATGCCTTACACATCATTCGACTTGTATGCTGTGATCTGCGTTAAAGGCTGTTCCAGGAAGGCAGAGGTTAGGAGGTGGGGGTGGGGGGGTTAGGGTTAGGGTTAAGGTGGGGGCCTGGGCTGGTGGGGACAGTAGGGGGCTCTGAAAGCTCACTGACAGTGGTGGACCTTTTTCAAGGCAGAGTCCTAGCGATTGAGTTCCAAAGATTAGGACCAAGGCAGCTGACCTTTCTGCCATTGTCTGTGAGTGAAAGGAAGTAAGAGGCACAGACGGTGAGCACTGTGCAGGAAGAGGGGAAACACAAAGCCAGAAATGATCGCAGAGAATAGCGTGTGTGGAAAGACCCCAGGAGTGATTCCCAAGCATGGTCAAAGGCCTTCAGCACAAGTCGTGTCTTGTGTTTCAATGGCTTAATAAGAGTGGGTGAGCAGCCTCTGTACTGGTAAGGGGGAGTTTCTTACCCAAATGGTAACTTGAGAAGAGAGGTCTGGTCATATCATTTTGTACAGCTACACAATAACTAGCCACGGTGTCCAAACGCTTTGGAGTGTTGTCTCCCTTTGTGCCTTAATGGGATTTCTGGAGTGGACAGCTGCCCACGAGCTGTTAACAGGATTGCAGCTTGGAAATGTGAGAGTGCTGTTTGGTGAGTTGTCGGTGTGACTTGAGCCAGTGAAAGTACTGGCAGAGAGTGTGCATTACCACGAGACTAGCCCCATCTGGGACGCAGTGTGAGATATATTCGGAAAGGGATTTGTTCACGAGTTACCTTTTAAACCTGAAATCATCATCTAAATACAAAGATTATTTGTATAAAAAAGTACAAATTGGAAAACACCATAAAAGAGCAAAGTCCATAGACAGGCCAAATTATTGACACCATGAGGGAGCATAAATATATAATGACCTTTTGAATAATTTTCCAAATTAGCAGAAAAATTACACTGTTGACAAGTCAAAAAATTCTCAGATATGTCTCAAGGTATGTGCGATTGCAGATATGTCCATCGAGAACAGGCAACACAAATTGATGTAAATCATTGATTCAATATGTTCCCTTGGGTGAAGATGTTTCATCACTTTGGCCTGATGTGTGGTGTGGATTGCATTGTCACCAGGCACTGAGATGCTTGGCATTCAAACTGACACATTGACAGTCCTTCCTGGTAATTATTTTTCTTTCCTTCAATGGGTAAGTGGTCTTTACCAAGCGGAATTCATCATGTAGGTGGGAGCACCTCATCGCCTGGGAACATACGTCAATAAATACTTATAACTTGGCAACTGCAAGTTAGAGAGAACACCAACTAGGAGAGGAAAGTGTGTGTGAGAGGCTTATAGAGAGAGTGAAAACACATGGAAGACAAGGGTGGGGGGGGGTGTGGGAACAGTGGGAGGAAGAAAGTCTGATAAAAGAGAAAAAAAAAGAGTTAAAAGGCAAACAGAATGATAATCGGAGAACGTGAGAAAACGGGAAACTTTGGAGACATAAATGAGATGATAAAAGCACGTGAGAGGCACACACAAACAGACAGAAAAAGGTAGAAAGCAGGACATGTGGAAGGAATCCAAGTGGGAGTCGTGTGGACACACAGTTAATGGGAAAGAGAGATGCCACTCTTAAAAAGCAACTGGATAAGATATTAGCTAGTTGTGGCTTGGCAAATGCAAGCTGTCTGTCTACTGAACTTGAGCAAAGTCTTTCAGAATTTAAGCCAAACGTGATTAGACAGGGAGACAGAGCATCAGTAACAGGTCCTGTGAAAGCACTCTGTTAGGTGCAAGCTGTCCAGATTTCTCAGCCTTCAGCCTTCTCAATCTTTGGTCACTGGGCTGTGCTTCAGGATCTGCTGTTGTGTGTGTGCAGTGACTCTGTGCTGTCAACTGGCGAAAGTAACTGCCACAGGAGAGCCAGAATTGGAATGTGTTGGCAAGGGTGTTCCAGTGTGTGCCTTTCACAAGGCCTCTGGGTGGCTGGAACCAGGCGATGGCTGTCAGGAAGACTCACACTGTGCCCCTCGTTCACAAGATGTCTCTGTCTGTACATTCAGGACTCCAGTCTTACATTTTGCTGCACCATTCACAGGGTATGCTGATTGAGGTAGGTGTTTAAAAAAAAAACTGATCGGAGTTGTGTGTGTTCTGATGAAGGGTCTAAATGCTCCTCCTCTTGCTTCCTAGGAAACCCCCACACTCTCCTAGGTAGGAGTATGCTTTTTGCTTCAAAATACCCATCACTGTGCCAAACGCTGATCTAACTGGGGCAAAATCCCATCCCAGGCTGCTTCATGCTGAAACCAACGAGAACAAAAACATCTTGTGTTTCTCTCCATTCCATCATGAGCTGTGTTCACATTACAGTTCACCCTCTCTCCAGCTTTGGGAACCCTTCAATGCTCTAATGTGTTGCTGCCATTTTCAGCTTTGGGAAGGTGGAGAGTTAACTGGCTGTTTACTGGAGCTTCTGTTGGGGAGATATTTTTAAGTTGTGTGGTTTAGAAATTCCTTTGTAAGCATATCTGGTACTAAGATCCCGCATAACCTAGATACTGCTTCTCTTGGCGCATGTTTACCATCCGCAGAGGAGGGGGGGGTGGGGAGGGCCTTTAACCATCAGCTGACCTGTTGCCTTGCCAACTCATTGTAATTTTTTTATGGGATTCCAAGTAGACAATGACACTGGGGCAGTTGCTTGCCTAGCAGCGAGGAACAAAGTACAGGAAGGATTGGTCCGAAGAGGGAAAGGAAATCGGATGGAATTGTGGGGCAAGGAATATCTGTCTTTGCGGAGATCTGAGAGCAATAGTCGGTGACCTCTTAACCTCCTTTGATCTATAGGGGAAGATGCACCTGCAGATAAATACCTGAAAATGGATGACTCGAAGGAGCACGAAGATGACTTCCTGTCTGCAAAGAAGGCTGCTGACTTTGACGTGTAAGGTTGATTGCATTTGTTGGGGGTGAGGGGTCACTGCATGACATGCTGACCTATCCCAGCACCACGACCTCAGCCCATCAGTCACATTCCATGGGCGTGTATCGGTGTGCTGAGTATCTTTCAGATCCTTTACACTTGGGCTCCTCACATGTGTAACCCAGGTAAAGGGATAAGACCATATCCAGGAACTCCAACCAGTCCAGTGAGGATATTAAGAGGAGGAATAGTCTGGGTTGTATTTTGGAGCTGATGGAGGGACAAGGGAGGGACATTAAGGGAAAAATGGTACGAGATTCTTTTGTGTTTATCATTCTTTCTAGGTCCAGCTCTCCCGCTATACACAGAATGTCATTTGCTGCCCCAGAAATCGACACTGCAAAGGACCAAGTTCCAGTCCAAGCACAGCAGGTATGATGGCACAGCAGGTATGATGGCACAGCAGGTATGATGGTACAGCAGGTATGACGGCACAGCAGGTATGACGGCACAGCAGGTATGACGGCACAGCAGGTATGACGGTACAGCAGGTATGACGGTACAGCAGGTATGACGGTACAGCAGGTATGACGGTACAGCAGGTATGACGGCACAGCAGGTATGACGGCACAGCAGGTATGATGGCACAGTAGGTATGATGGTACAGCAGGTATGATGGTACAGCAGGTATGATGGCACAGCAGGTATGATGGTACAGTAGGTATGATGGTACAGCAGGTATGATGGCACAGCAGGTATGATGGCACAGCAGGTATGTAAAGTGTTTGCCCAATGCCCTTGTTCAGTTGGATGTCTGGAAGCTCAAAAGGGCTGGAAAGGTCACCCTCTGAGTTATGTCCACATGTGTATCCTCCTCACCTGGACTTTTCTTCTGGTGGTTCCTTTGGAATTTTCTCCCACATAATTCCTGTTCACTCGTGGTGTCAGTCCTCAATCCCACAACGATCCAACCTGAAGTAAGCTGTGGCCTGACTTGTATCATCAACCGCTTAACATGGGAGGGCTTGCATGTGTAAGGGTGAAGGGCTCTGTCCAATTGGATGTTCTCATTTGAACATCTGAACCTAGACCTTTGTGTCAGCAATGATACCCAATGACTTTTAACGTATTTGCATGCTCCAGTTTGGGGAGTAGTTGTCCATGTGTATGAAGCACTTGAACTCAGGGTCTACAAAGCCCAACAGTTGTACAGTGGATATCTATATGTAGCTACTTGTCTGGTTTGCTGCCTGCATGCTCTGGCCCCCACTCAGATTGATGCTAAGAACACTGTTCGCATGAAGGAACTGAGCAGTCGTGGTTGTGAAACCAATTGGAGCCCCAAATACAGCAACACCGAGGTGTGGGTTCGTGGTAATCCCTGCACACTCACTGGGGCCTAATCTCAATAAGGCCTGCATTGGGGCCAGCACAGGCAGGAGTTAGGCATTTTCCCAGAGAGGAAAGAGATCGGAGACAGTGGACTCTCCGACTCCTGGTGACTGTTTACTGGTGGGAGCCCATAGGGCAGGGGGGATTTGAAAGGAGGAGTTATCTAATTCCTCACGGACAGAATGTTCACTGGGTTGGTTGAGATGCAGTTCAGCTCTCTGTGTTCACACTCCCCCTTTTTCTTGTTGAGTGAGGAACCCCCAGTCCCAGCGCAATGGATGCAGCGTTGAGTGGAAACAAGGCCCTCGGACCTGGAAAAGGAATAACCCGAAGCCCCATCCAACCTCCCTCTGAGCGTTCCGCCTCGGAATATCCTGTCCCACCTCATCTCCAGATCAGGCAGAGGCAAGCTGGGAAAGATTCTCGTCCCAAAGCTTCTGCCCTTTCCGCTCTCCGAGCCTGGACTGGTCATTTGCGGGTGCCTCCTCCACTGCATAGAACACGATGCCTGTTGTGGTCAAAGGCGTGTCACCCTGCAGAGAGTGATGGATGTTGGACTGCCCGAAAGCCAGCGAGCTTCTCCCCCAGGAGACTGAAAGATGGATGAAGTCCATTTAGTGACAGGTTACGTGTAGTCTTTGTGGAGTGGACTGGACTGGACTGGACTGACTGACCTTGTGCCAGTTCAGGGTTTCTTAACGTCTCCTCTTTGTAAATTGTGTGTGTGCAGCAGCAGCAACAATATTCCATCTCCGTGTCCAAGGACGTTGACGAAGATTCCTTCACACCCAGCAGCCCGGCAACAGAGACATCTGATAACATCAGCCCAATCGCCAGCCCCATCCACACAGGGTAAGTGGCTCTCGTGTGTTTGAGAGCCCTCAGTGTACTTGTCATCTCATTTTCCGCCTCTTCAGGGAATAAAATGTCACCAGTCCACATCCTCTCCAGAATCAGTCTGGAAGTGGGGGCTGGAAGAAAGTTAGTCTGCAGTACCTCACGGAGTATCTCTTTCATTTTATTTTCATTAGTGAAATCAGCAGTCCAGCTTCTGAAAAGTACGACAGTACGAGTTCTCTGGACAGTCCCATTGACAGCACTGTCCTTCCTGGGTAAGTGAGACTGGAGGGGAAACGTGCAGGTTACCCCTGTACAGGCTCCCTCTCTCTCGCTTTCTTACTTTGTCTTGGTATTATTGAAGGTGCTCAGTGCCTTCCCTCTGAGGGACGTGAGCCTGAGAGAAAAGTCAGCATCTTGCATCATTGCAGCCTCTCTCTCTTTTCTGTTTTATTAGCATGTCCACCAGCAGTCCAGCTGTGGAAACAACTCATAGTATCACTCCTGTTGCCAAACCTGTCCGGGCTGGGTAAGTGAGGCCAGAAAAGCAGCAGGCAGCCATGTCTAAGCCTGTGATTTTTCAAGAGCACTTTCCTCTCCTTGCAGCTTTGCTCCTCCTGTCTCTGCCTTTCAAACCTCCAGCTGTGAACTTTATTCTGTCCGGTCAGCAGCGCTGAGACTGTATCATCTCATTCCAGGTCCCAACACTGCATTAGGCTCTGGGGTCAACACAGGGCCTGGGGTCACAGGGCAGACTAGGAACACGGCCTGGGATCACAGGGCAGATGAGGGACAGGGCCTGTGGTCATAGGGCAGATGAGGAACAGGGCCTGGAGTCACAGGGCAGACGAGGAACTGGGCCTGGGGTCATAGGGCAGACTAGGAACAGAGCCTGGGGTCATAGGGCAGACTAGGAACAGAGCCTGGGGTCACAGGGAAGACTAAGAACATGGCCTGGGATAACAGGGCAGACTAGGAACAGGGCCTGGGGGCACAAGGAAGACTAGGAACTTGGCCTAGGGCACAGCGTAGACTTGGAATAGGGTCCGTGGTCAGAGGGCAGACTAAAGCAACAGGGCCTGTGGTCAGAGGGCAGATTGGAGTACAGGTCTTAGCATCATGGGACAGAGTAGGTATAGAGGCTGAGGTCAGAGGCCAGATTGAAATACATGTGTTATGGTCATGATAGGTGCTTCAATGGTAGTGGGAGATGCAAATTTAAAAATTAACTGAAAACTTCATGAAGTGACACCTTTCAGTGTTTTATTATTGAACCCCAACCCAGTTGGTAGCAGGGCTAAATGGGTTAAATCATGAGGAGAAGTCGCATAGACTAGGTTTGTGTTCAGAGTTGAGTATCGGTGATGAAGGGGTGGTCGACTAAAAATGTTAAGAATTTTAAAGGATTTGTAAGGGTAAATAGAGAGAAACTATTTCCTCTGGTGGGGCAAGTCCCACTCAAGGGGCACATTTAGCAATTAAAATTCGAGCTGCATCATTCAGAGGTGATGTCAGAAAGCGTTTCTTCACCTGAGGGTGATGGAAAACTGGAACTGTGTCTTACAGAGGACAGCTCCTGAGACTCACTTGAGTCGGTTAAAGATTTCAAAACTGAGACTGATAAATGTTTGTTCCGTCAAGGCTACAGAACCAGGAAATACAGATCAGCCTTGAGCTAATAGGATGGCATAAGAGGCTCGTGGGCTTGAATAGCCTCCTCCTGTTCCTAAAGAGGATAGCACCCCCCCCCCCCCCCAACACCCAACAACCGCCCCCCCCCCCCCCCCCACCCCTCCCCCATCAGAAAAGACTGGGCGCTGTAAGGAAGTACGTGAAGAGTTAATTTCATTGTCACTTCACTGGTCCACAGTTCGCATGTATAGGAGTTAGCATTGTTATGTCACCCAGCACAGATTTACCAGATAAGTGTGAAAGATACTGGGCCCAACCTGAACCCACGGTTACAGGAATTAGCACGGACATGAGTGTCGTGATCTGAAGTACGCTGACCATGTGACGAAGACGAAGGGGGAAACCCAGCCCCCACGGGTACGAGATCGGAAAACAAGGCCAGCATTTAGTGAATGTCACTTACCCAAGATTTGGTTAAAAAAAACGCCAAACAATGCAATACCCAATTGGAGTGAATTCCAGCTATCGGACAGTGTGTACAGAGTAGGTGTGGCACACACAGTCATGAATGGGGCGAACTTATCTATTTTTATTCAACACATAGCCATGCCCTATAGCTATGGTAAGACACTCAGTGAGGTGGCCAACTGCTAAAGAGATGGTAAGTTTGCTTTTCTTGCTGAGCTGCAATGCAAATCCTAAGAAATATTCCAAATCTCCAGTGTTTGGAGTATCTCATTCTCTGTCAGCTTCATTTTAATCTCTCTCCTAATGTATCGTGCTGACAGACTCTGTGCTTGTTTACAAAATGATCGCAAAAGCTTTCAACCATCAATATAACCTTTGGTTAAAAGCATCACAGCTTGGAATATCTCTCTCTCTCTCTCTCTGATTGGGGGAAGAATTGTAATCAAATGAATGTCACCACTTCCACTGTAAATTCGTAGGGCTGGTGCAGCTGGAGCAAGGGAAATGGTTGGAAAGAAGGATTTTTCTTCATAGCTGTGCCACATTGCAGCACTGGATGAATGAGCTGGGTTTTGGGGATCTGCGTTTATACAATACTTGTTGAGTCTGTAAGCTGATACTGCAGTCAGGGCTCTTTACAAATAATAATAAGTTCCTCGGGGTACTGCCCCCCAGCCCAACCACCTTCAGCTGCTTCATCAATGACCTTCCCTCCATCATAAACTCAGAAGTGGGGGTGTTCGCTGATGATTGCACAATGTTCTTCAGCACCATTCACGACCCCTCAGTTACTGAAACAGGCCATATCCAAATGCAGCAAGACTTGGACAATATCCAGGCTTGGGCTGACAAGTGACAAGTAACATTCGCACCACGCAAGCGCCAAACAATGACCATCTCCAGCAAGAGAGAATCTAACCATCACCCCTTGGCATTCAATGGCATTAGCATCACTGAATCCCCCACTATCAACATCCTGGGGGTTACCATTGACCAGAAACTGAACTGGACTAGCCATATAAATACTGTGGCTACAAGATCAGGTCAGAGGCTAGGAATTCTGCAGAGAGTAACTCACCTCCTGACTCCCCAAAGTCTGTCCGCCATCTACAAGACACAAGTCAGGAGTATGATGAAATACTCTCCACTTGCCTGGATGAGTGCAGATCCCACAACACTCAAGAAGCTTGACATTATCCAAGATAAAGCAGGCTGCTTGATTGGTATCCAATCCACAAACATTCAGTCCCATCAGCAATGCACAGTAGCAGCGGTGTGTATCATCTACAAGATGCACTGCAGGATTTCACCAAGGCTCCTTACACAGCACCTTCCAAACCCATGACCTCTACCATCTAGAAAGACAAGGGCAGCAGACACATGGGAACACCACCAAGTTCCCCTCCAAGTCACTCACCAACCCAGCTTGGAAATATATTGCCGTTCCTTCACTGTCGCTGGGTCAAAATCCTGGCACTCCCTCCCTAACAGCACAGTGGGAGTACCTGCACCACAGGGACTGCAGCGGTTCAAGAAGACAGCTCACCACCACCTTCTCAAGGGGCAATTGGGGATGGGCAATAAATGCTGGACCCAGCCAGCGACGCCCACATTCCACAAGAGAATATTTTTAAAAGTGAATGCATCAAGCTGATCAGGAATAATGAGACAGGCTTTGTGCTTCAAGAACAAAGGGGAGAGAACCTTAAAATTTGAACTTGGCCATTGTGGAACAAGATCAGTGGTGGTGGAAATCTGGAACACCCTCCCCAAAAAGGGCGTGGATGCTGGAACAATTGGATCTTTCAACACTGAGATTGATACGTAAGGGAATCGAGAGATATGGATGAAAGTTGGTATAAAAGGAATTGAGATAGTGATCAGCCGTGATCTAATTGAATGGTGGGGTAGGTGTGAGGGGCTGAATGGCCTCCTCCTGTTTCTCATTTCCCTCCGAGAGTACCCACTATTGATCTTAGTCATCTGCCCCACGATTCCTGCCTCTAAGCTTGCCTTTTGCAATATGCCAGGATTCCCCCGCTAACCATGGAAATGATTCCTGTTTGACTCACGTAACCTGGTCTCTCTCTCTCTCTCATTGGCAGATTCCTGGTGAGTTTCATGGTTGATGCCCGAGGAGGCTCGATGCGAGGAAGCCGACACAACGGAATGCGAGTGATCATCCCCCCTCGGACGTGCAATGCTCCAACGCGCATCACCTGCCGGCTGGTTAAGTCTCAGAAACCGGTCAGCCCTCCCCCACTGGTGGAAGGAGAGGGCCTGGGAAGCCGGGTGATATCTCTGGGACCAGCTGGGACCCAATTCCTGGGGTAAGTAGCTGTGGGTGAGCGGCCGTGGAAAACTGACCAGGTGGGGGGTGGGGGGGGGTGGTGGGGGGGGGGGGGGGGGGGTCTTTCTGACGCGGAAGAAGCTTCTCCCAATCGAAGACCGTTGAGCCGTTCAACTCAAAGGTAAATCTGAAGATTAAATGCTTCTCTTCCTTTTCGACTTTGTTTCCTGTCCATCTTTTTCTCTCCCCCTATCCTTTGGTACTTTGTCTTTCTTGCTCTCTTCCCATCTTTTTCTCTTTCCATCTTTTCCCCCTCCCTTCCTATCCTTTCTCAATGTCCCTCGCTTTCTCTCCTCCTTTGCCCCTCTCGCTCTGTTTCGCCTCTCACGTTCTCTCCTTCACCCTTGGGTCTCTCTCCCTCTCTCTCCACCTAGGCCAGTTATTGTGGAAATTCCACATTTTGCCTCAGTGGAGCATCCAGACCGGGAGATCGTGGTGCTGCGCAGCGAGAATGGATCAACGTGGAAAGACCACCGAAATCGTTATGGGATGGAGCAGCTGGAAGAGCTGCTGAACGGAATGGATGAAGGTGTGTGTGTGTGTGGTTGTGTGGGGGGGGGGAGGGAAGCGGAAGGGGATATGGGGAATCTGGTCAAATAAACCTTGACCCCCAAGGAGCTGGAAGCAGTTGGGGTAATTCAGTCAGACTGCAGTAAGCCGGTGACAGGCTTACACTTTACACCAGCGGCAGATTCCAATTTCAGTTCAGTAACAAGAGCTCCGAAGAGTCAGTTTTGAGAGTTATTTGTGGGTTTTGGCAGTTCAAATCACCTCAGACTAAAAACCCCCTTTCCCTGCTGGGGTAAATACTTTAGCAGCGTTGACTAACGCTTCCCTTTGTGCCCACGATTCCTCACTGATGCTTGGATCTAATTTTGATTCAACTGGGGGCCTGGATTTTACTGCTGGGGTTTTTAGGCAAGCTGTGGGTGATGGTGGGGATGGGGCGGTGGGGGGGGGGGGGGGGTTTGGGGCGGGGGGGCGGGGACAGGGGTGGGATTCCCTCTGGGTTCCCCCTGGCCCTGAACACACAGCGATTTTACACGGGCGGACAAGGCCTCAGGCAGGAACCCCGCCCTCGCCCCATGTCAAAGTCCTTAAGTGGCCATTGAATGGCAACTAAGAGCCTTTTCCCTCAATTTTTAGGCTGGCGGGAACATTGAACCTCCGTGGGGGGGGAGGGGGGGCGTGGGGGTGAAGGCCAGAAAGAATCAAAATGAGATCTCGGGTGGGAAGGGGGTTGGTTGGGGGGTGTGGCGGGGATTGGGGGGAGGGTGTGGGGGGCAGTGGGGGATCCTCCATGAGAAGCCCCCTTCCGACTGGGGGGAGCTTGCCCCTTAAGGACCGGTGACCTCCAGACCTCCCTTCCCCCGCTAGCCTCTCCCCACGAGACCCCAATCGGCCCCTTTGAGAAGCCCCAGGCCTTCCGGACCCTCCCTGCCCCTGGGACCCCTTCCACTTCACCTTGCCCTCCAGCTCTGGCACTGAGGCTCAGGCAAGTTGGCATAGTTCCTCTTGTGTCCACTGCACCCCCCCCCCCACCCCCTCCCCCAACCATCCAGAAAATTCAGGCCCATATCTGGCTCACGTTGCCAGCAAACATGGATGCTCCTGCTGGGGATTTCCTGACATTCCGGCCAGGGAGGGTTCACAGGAAAGGCCGGCCTTTATAGACCCTAGTTGCCCTGATAGGGGTAGTGGGGCAATGTTTTTTTCCCCAACTGAGTGAACTGCTGAAGCCCTTAATAGGGTGGCAATGGGTCAGTCAAGTTGACGTGGGACTGGGGTCATGCTGAGGCCAACCGAGCAAGAACAGCAGGACCTCCCCCCACCCCCACCCCCCTCCTCCCAAATGCACGAACCAGTCTTTAGAACAATCCTAAAGGTTGGCACTCACTGATGCCAGCTTTATATCCCAGATTTTTATTAAACTGAATTCAAATGGCGAGCTGCTGCTTTTGGGAATTTATTCTTTCATGGGATGTGGCTGTTGTCCGTCTGAACCGAGCGGCCTGCTTGGCCGTTTCAGGGGGCAGGTAAGAGTTGACCACATTGCTGTGGGTCTGGAGTCATTGTGTAGGCCAGACCGGGGTAAGGAGGGCAGATCTCCTTGCCTCAAGGGGCATTGGTGAACCAGATGGGTTTCTTTTTTTTTTAACGAAGATCGATGATAGTTGTCTTGGTCACCGTTACTGAGGCAAGTTTTATATTCCAGCTTTACGAATTGAGCTCAGAATGCACCAGGTGCCGTGGTGGGATTTAAACCCCCAGAGCGTTAGCCGGGTGGGGGTGGTGGCCTCTGGATTACTTGTCCACTGCACCGCCGTCTCTGTCTTCCCTTCCCATGCTCGTACTGGACCCGGTAATAAATGTGGCGCTGGATGCTGACTGTGGTTTGTATTCACACAGACCTTGACTGCCCCGAGGAGCTGGACAGGAAGAGAATCTGTCGCATTGTCTCCATGGACTTCCCGCTCTATTTTGCTGTGGTCTCGCGTATCAAGCAAGACACTGCATGGATCGGCCCAGAAGGGGGTGTAGTGAACAGCACACTTGTCCCAAAGGTGCAGACAACCTTCCCTGCATCCGCAGTGATCAAGAGAGTCCGACTGGGCCTTCAGGTAAAGGCGCAGCACAGCAACAGCTCGCTCGTTCCATCGTAATGCTGCTAACTTGCCAGCAACCTGAATTAATAACACCAGCTGGACCCAGCTCTCCATTGCAAACCAATGGAAAGAAAGGCCCGGGAACCAGTGTTTTACCCTTGGGGCTAAATATTGCTGGTCCCCTCCCTTCGTCCCGAGCCAATGATTTACTGAGGTAGGAGCTTCGCGGACTTACCCTTTTAATTAGTCAGTCCTGGGGAGAATTCACCTCAATAACACGTTGCTCGTCGCACACCAGTTGTAGACCTGTCTTCTACTCTTTAGCGCCAGCTGTATTTGGGCTATTCTGTGCATCAGCTGAGCAAGGGGGGGGTGATTCACAGCTGAGTTATTTGGCTACGGGGTGGGATTAAAGCTGAGCCATTCAGCTGTGGTTCCTGGGCACAGTCTTGCGTCTTACAAGAAGCCAAAGTTTCTAACTGGGCTTTGTTTGGAATTTCTCGATTATACTGTCGTAGAACCAGAATTCCTACGTGAGCTGTTTGCTCTTTCTACTATATTTTAAAACAATGTTACAGCAGAGGGGGTAAGGACAGCAGATTTCCTTTTCTAAAGGGCATTGATGTACCACATGGGCTCGCATAACAATCAGTGAGGTCACCATTACTGTGACTAGCTTTCAATCGCAAGATTTTATTAGTTGAATTTAAATTCCACCAGCAGACATGGTGGGATTTGAACCCATGTTCCCAGAGCATTCAGGGGTGACTCCAGGAAGCACTTCTTGACGCAAAGGGTAGCGGAAATCTGAAACTCTCTCTATCAAAGAGCAGTTTGAGGCTGGGGGGGGGTGGGGGGGGGTGGGGCGGGGGTGGGGGGGGGGGGTGGTGGTGTCAATTGAAAATTAACCAGGCTCGAATTGAAAGGTGGAACAGGTTGGAGAGGCTGAATGGCCAACTCCTGATCCTATGTATCACTGTGGAAAAGCAAAATACCGTGGCTCATCGGAGCCCGGGTACTCAAAGCACACCCGTAAGTATCAGGTAAGTGCTCAGCTGTGAGGCCCCTCATGGTCAACCAGCCACCTGACACTCCAGTTTGAAAGTTCATAGAAAAACCCTTATAATGTATTGAAAGCTGCTGCCACTCAGAATCAGGCTTCCTAAAGGAGTTAGCACCTTCAGGAGGGGATGAGGAGAACTTCAAAAAGAGCACCAGCCCTGGATTCATACAGTTTAACCTTTGAAGTGGTACCTGGCATGTGTGCTGTACATAACCGGCCAGAACCTGCACACGAGGGGCAAAGGTTAATGATTGTCCACTCCCGTGTGAGATGGGTGACGAATCGGCAAAGAAATGACCTGGGGCTGGGGGAGGGGAGAAATTGAAAAGCGCAACCCTCACTAAGTCTTTATTGCGAGGATGACCCCAAGGCTCATTTGACTCCAACCTCATCCAAGAGGAGAGAAAATCGCTTGGTAAACACCGCCTCATTACACAGGAGGTGGATCAATTGCAAACCTCGAGTGCTTGCTGGTGCTTGTTCCCCTGTCTTTCAGTCTCTTCCAAATGTCATTAAACAACCTCCTGCCAATGATTGTTGAAGTGACTGGGTGCCTTAGTGTCGCTCCTGGGTACATTCCAGCTTTGAATTTTGCTTATTGTGGGACTGTTGTCGTGCACCCTTTTTGGTTTGAACTCTGGGTTGCTCTTTTCTCCTGCAGGCACAGCCTATCCCTGATGAGTTGGTGACAAAGTTACTGGGCAACCAAGCAACCTTCAGTCCGATTGTCACTGTGGAGCCCAGGAGGAGGAAGTTCCACATCCCGATAGGCATTAGGATTCCATTGCCCCCATCTTGGAGGAACAACCCACGGGACACCAGTGAAGGAGATGCGACCAGCCTCCGGCTGCTGTGCAGTGTTATCGGTCTGCAAATTCATCTAACTCTCTTGTGGAATCCTTTGCCTT
The DNA here is from genome assembly GCA_026770705.1 of Isurus oxyrinchus. Classification (NCBI taxonomy): domain Eukaryota; kingdom Metazoa; phylum Chordata; class Chondrichthyes; order Lamniformes; family Lamnidae; genus Isurus; species Isurus oxyrinchus. Next base: position 116,967,458 of record JANJGN010000017.1, read on the forward strand.
ACCCTGCAACCCCACGCGCCAGGATTAACGCCCTGAAATGAGCGCCATTAGGCACCAGCGCATGTGCCAGAGTACCCTTCCCTGCTTTGCATTTCCTACCTCATGAGTTTCCTGGCCTCGCTCAGTGCAGGGAAGAAGCAAAATATGCTAGGCCTTTCCACACCGCCGACTAGGGTACTGTGTCCAACTCTGGATGCCGGACTTGAGGAAGGATGTCAAGGCCTTGGAAAGCATGTGGAGGAGGATTACGAGAGTAGTGCTGGGCCAAGGGACTTCAGTTATATGGGAAGCGGAGGGGTTAAAGGGGAGATTGAATGGAGATGTACAAAGTTATGATAGAGTAGATGAGGAGAGACTGCCCTGCTCCCTCCGAGTGCTGGCAATCTGCCCTGACACCAATCAGCTGACGAGAGAGCTTAGTGTTATCAACAATGCCAAACAAGGATGGTTCGTGGCCCTCCCACATGATGACCAACTACAGAAGGCCCGCAACAAACTCTTACATCTTTGGTAGTCACTGGTCAAAAAAAAAAATTATATGACACGAAAATTGGTGGGGTGGTAAATAGTGAGGAGGATAGCCTTAGATTACAGGAGGATATCGACGGGCTGGTCCGATGGGCTGATCAGTGGCAAATGGAATTTAATCCGGATAAGTGTGAGGTGATGCACTTGGGCAGGAGAAACAAGGCACGGGAATACACCATGAATGTTAGGACCCTGGGAAATACCGAGGATCAGAGGGACCTTGGTGTGCATGTCCACCAGTCCCATAACGTAGTGGGACAGGTAGATCAGGTGATTAAGAAGGCATATGGGATACTTGCCTTTATTAGCTGAGGCATAGAATATAATAGCAGGGAGGTTATGCTGGAACTGTATAAAACGCTGGTTAGGCCACAGCTAGAGTATTGCGTGCAGTTCTGGAATCCACATTATAGGAAGGATGTGATTGCACTAGAGAGAGTGCAGAGGAGATTTACCAGGATGTTGCCTGGGCTAGAGAGTTTTACTTATGAGGAGAGATTGGATAGACTGGGGTTATTTTCCCTGGAGCAGAGGAGATTGAGGGGGGACATGATTGAGGTGTATAAAATTATGAGGGGCATAGATAGGGTAGACAGGAAGGAACTTTTCCCCTTGGTGGAGGGATCAGTAATCGGGGGCATAGATTTAAGGTAAGGGGCAGGAGGTTTAGAGGGGATGTGAGGAAGAATTTTTTCACCCAGAGGGTGGTGGGAATCTGGAACTCACTGCCTGAAAAGGTGGTAGAGGCAGAAACCCTCATAACATTTAAGAAGTATTAGGATGTGCACTTGCTTTGCCATGGCATACAAGGCTATGGGCCTAGTGCTGGAAAATGAGATTAGAATAGTGAAGTGCTTGTTTGACCAGCGCAGACTGGATGGGCCGAAGGGCCTTGTTATGTGCTGTAGACCTCTATGACTGTGACTAATATGGGGGGGTGGTGGTATATTGCTGAGACAAGGAAGCCATAATTCAACATCTCCCCCGTCGTCCCAGTAATGAACATTTGACTGAGATTATTGTGTCAATCTCATTGGCCGGCGTCTGAGTGAACCTTCAATTGGTGTGCTTTCCCGACAGGTGGAACTGGCAGTGCCCAGTGGGAAGATATCACAGGAACAACCAAACTAACCCACGCAAACGACTGTGCAAACTTTACCACCAATGTATCCGCAAGGTAAGAGACATTGACCTTCAACAGCGCAAGACCTTCACGGTTACTCCCATTGTGTAAACAAGAGCTCTCACCGTGTCCCTCCTGATTCAGACATGGAAGCCTTCACTTGTGCACTGTCCCTTGCTCAGTGTTCCACCTCCTGCCTCACTGGAGCTGAATAGAGCGGGACTGTTCACCACTCCGAGCACTTCCACTTTACTCGTCCAGAGTTTCCTGTTCTGGTTGTGCCTGAGTTTCTGAATGGCGGAGAGGAAGGTTTCCAAATGGAACTTGTTTTTACAAACATGGCGATGCAGCTGCCCTTGTGCCACGGTTGTAACTTGGTGCCATTTCCCCTGCAGGTTCTGGCTGGCTGACTGTCCCCGAACAGCAGAAGCGGTGAACTTTGCCACTCAGCTCTACAATGAGTTGATGGCCGTACCTTACATGGCCAAGTTTGTTGTGTTTGCCAAGATGCACGATGGGAGAGATGGCCGGCTACGATGTTACTGCATGAGCGACGACAAGGTGGACAAGACCCTGGAGCAACATGAGAACTTCACAGAGGTTGCAAGAAGTCGAGATATTGAGGTTTGACTGCGCTGCCGCCCTTACCTTCCAAGGGTCGATTGACGTTCTAAATCCGCTCTTGACAGCTCGCTTGCCTCCGTTTCGTTTGGTCTATAAAGCATGAGGGCAGCGAGCCACTGATTTCATTCCCCCCCTGACAATACAAGGGCCCATTTTAAACAATGTTAGCACAGGGGACCTCTTCAAGCGGGAGCCTTGACATCCAGGCCCATTTTAAAGAGGGCGATTTGGTAACTGTACGTTTATTTTTTTTTGAAAAGGGCGTCCAATCCCCTTTAAGGAAACCACTGGGGCTAGTTTCGTGTCTCTTTCTGATGTTACACCTTGACACGCTGGGTTTGCAGGCGCCCTCAGTATGGGTGTTAGCAATGGATGGTGAGTCAGTGGAGTGCCTTGCAGTCCGGGCATGGAGTGGCGTGATATCGGCCAGAACGCGTCCGGCCATCTCTCCAGTGTGGCGCGTTCAGCCACCAAACTGCAAATGACAGAAAAAACCAAGAGACCAGCAAAGTCAAGACAGTTCTGTGTGCGGCCAGCAAACTGCTGAGCAGCTGTGCTGACCGAATTCGGTGATGTGAAAGTGGCAATGCGTTTTCCTGAATTTGACTGGAATCCACTTTGTTGGCTGTGCCTCCAAGAGGACAGATGCTGTTTCGTTGGCCTGGTCAACTTTCAGGACAGTGCAACTTCCACGTGTAAAGGTTGGAACATGCATTTATTCCTCCCCTTCCCACATCCCCAAAAACATTCCCCGGCCAATGGATTCCTTTTGAAGTGCATTCAGTGTTGCGTGGTGGCTAACTAACTCAGCCACCAATTGCTCACTGGAATAGCTCACAACCGGCAAACCTGCTTCTGGTCACATTGACTGAGTCAGGAACGTTATCAGGGATATTGGGAAATTGCTCAGTCCCTTGAGACTTTTTACATCCACTCGAATGGACAGATAAGACTCCTGTCTAATGCCCTGAGCCGTAACCTAGATTACGCAGTCATGCCTTAGAGCGAGGTTGTAAATGGGTAGAGTACCACAGCACGTTCCACTGCTCAGTGATAGCGGGGGAAGGGGAAGGCTCTCTCGTTACACTACAATTTCAAGCAAATCTTTTATTTTCTGCATGTTACTGCCACACTTGTTCCTGTGGGTTTTTTTTTCTCTCTCCCTTACTCAGGTCCTGGAGGGAATGCCGTTGTACGTGGAATGTTCCGGCAACATTGTGCCCGTGAGAAAAACAGGGCAGCAGCGCTGCTTTAATTTCCATTCCTTTAAGGAAAATCGCCTTCCCATTGCCATAAAGGTTAGTTTGGATGGAATTGCAGTGAGAATCTGGTGCAGGAAGGCTTGTCATTGTCACACATCCATGTATGAACAGTGGTGGGCCTGGCCTGGGAATTCTGCCCCTGCAAGGTGTTCTGTTCCAGAGTTCGAACAGTGTGTTACTATATTCACTACGCTGCCTCGATTTCCCATTCTCCCTGTACGCTCTGAACATTAAACTGTGACCACATGTTCTCCACTCCCACATCTGCTCAAAGAACATTGCCGGACCTATTACGTGCCTGCGAATACCCGAAAGATGACATTCAAATCCCCCTCGGCATAGAAAGAGGCCATTCGGCCTGTCATGTCTGTGCTGACCCTGCAAGAGCTACTCAGCTACTCCCACTCCCCTGCAGGTGTTTTTCTCTTCAGATAATAATCCGGTTCCCTTTTGAACACCCCGATTGACCCTGCCTCTTCCCCACTCCCAGGCAGTGCATCCCTGATCCTAACCACTGACCGTGTGAAAAAGCTTTTCCTCCTCTCACATTTCTGACTTAAGGTGATTGGAGCAAAATTCATGGTTCACAGCTTTGGGGTCGTAATATTTCCAGGTTTGGACAATGTCCTTGAATTAATTCTTAATTGTTCATTTCTCTTGTCCAGGTGAGAGATCTCAACAAAGACCATACTGCTCACATTTCCTTTCTCCGTAAGCCAACTAAATACGAAGATCTACAACAAGTCATCTGTAACCTGAATATCACCATGCCTCCTTGCACAAAGGTAAAGTAGCGTCTATACACAGGGGATGTAGATTGGAACTTGCAGAGCGCCTCGGGTTGAACTCCCACTACTTAATCATAGTCAGTACAGCACCTTCAGCGCAATCATCATGGGTGCTCTTCCCCTGTCCCCCACTCTTCACACATGGGATATCACATGCATGGGGGACATCACTGAGTTCCCCTCCAAGCCACACACCATCCTAACTTCAGGTATCGCCGTTCCTTCACTGTCGCTGGGTCAAAATCCTGGAACTCCCTCCCTAACAGCACTGTGGGTGCACCTACACCACAGGGACTGCAGCGGTTCAAGAAGGCAGCTCAAGGGGCATTTAAGGCTGGGCAATACATGCTGGCCCAGCCAGCGACGCCCACATCCTGTGAACGAACGTAAAAATGTTTGTCTGCTGTAACTTGAAATGAATTCCTTCTCCTCCAGGTGGACAGCAGTGATGAACGGCGGAGGAACCTGACTCCACTCGCTCTGCGTGAACGATACAGTACACTGAATGAGCCAGCAATGGGTATGGAACCAGCTGCTTTATCTTCTTTTCAAGCACATGTCACCCCCCTTTAAAACAGGAGCCATGCTTAGTTTGGAAAGTGTTGGAAATGGGCACCTTGTGGGTTAATGCGTAGGCTCAATGAATGAAGATGAAACACAAGATAGATGAGAACAAGCAGCTGAATCAGTATCATCCACTTTACTGCCCGAGGTCTCCAAACTTTTCCATTGCTTGGAGATTTGTGAGAATTTTAACCACAAGCAGTCAACTGGGAAGCCTAACTTAGTCTCTCTCTTTATGTACTATCTCCAATCCTCTTTCTTTACCACTTCCCCTTTCTGTCTATTCTCTTCCAAATCTCTCTATCTCTCTCTCCCATGCCCCAACAGTGCTCTGTTCTCTCAGCCTCTCTCACTACTAAAGCTGTGTATTAAACTTTCCCTCCACAAAAAGCGATGGAAAAACTGTTTTTTTTTCATTTATTTATAATTACGCAAGTAAATTAACAAACCTTTCACCATGTCACAGCAAACTTGGCGTGGAGCTTTATTTTCCCCTTCTCAAATTAAAGATGTTTGCTTCACTCATTCAAGAGAGTGGTTCCTTTATCTGTGGTACAAATGGTCAGCAGAATTAACTCAGCATTATTACTCCGCAGTCCCTACACTGGCCAATTGAAGGTCATAATGCAAGAGTTGGACAGATAAATGCAGGTCTTATGAAACAAGCATATAAAGCAGCTTTGAGATTCTCATTGAATTTTACAGATAGACTCTTGGCAGGACTTGCTCCCAACATGGTAGTCCCCAGGGCAGAGAACCACAGAGGCAAAAATGCACTGAAGCCTCTATGTTATTCAGTGAGAGTCAAGGCAAGCAACTAGTTTCTCGCTGCAGAGATGTTAAATAAGGAGGAAATGTTCTAACGGCTGTGTTTGGAAATGTTGCAGCTTCCCTGAGTGCTCGAGAGCGTGCAGAAATGAAGATGTCTCTGATTGCTGAACAACTTGGCCTAAGCTGGGCTGGTGAGTTCATGTTCATGATTCTGAATTTCTGAGTGACTGAAGCATTTCGATTGTCCCTGCTTCTCAAAGCTCAATCCTTTCATTGACTTGTGCTTTCACCTTCGTTTCAAACATACTGATCATATTCATGTGTTACAGACTGAGGTGAGAGAGAGACTGGAACCCCCGAATCCCTTTCCCCTGCTGTCCGTAATCAATGTGTTTTTTGAAAAGGAAGATGCGTGTGTTTCTTAACCCCTGTGTTTTTGGTCAATTTAAAAACCAGCAGCAAGTTTTCGTGGTTTAAATAAATAAAGAGGATTATTTGTTCATACATTCACTCCGAAAGTCTAAATGCTACATCACATGCACATACACATACACGCAAGAAAGATACAGTTCAAGAAGATAGTGCACTTTTACCAATTGCTGTCAAAGGAATGGTTTGTAAGTTGTGTTTTGGCTTGTCTTAGGAAGAAACACATTGTGGGCCCATTGAAAAAGGCGTTATCAGTCCTGCAGGGTTAGTCTAGGCTGATTCAAATAGGTCGTGTCATATATCAGAATTGTTGCAGGACTCCCTCGAAAGAGATAGATTGTTCAGCGGGTGCCAAAGTTGGTTACTTGTGGTTTTCTTCCCAGGAGGTCAAGTTTCTGTACAGCTGGATATGCAATAGGAACCAGGCTGGGAGACTTTTAAGATATAGCAGTGTCCAGGTTTAAAAAGACATGTGTCTACTGCTTTTTTATGCTGCTGATATCCTGCACCAGGCGTTCTACGTAGACTGACCAGTTTCTCTCTGGTTCTCGGAACAAACGGATTTGTGATCTGAAGTCAGTTTTAGTCATTTGATCAACTGCTTTGTCCACCCAGAATGGTTTGGGAGTCCAAAGCCATCGCTATATAATGAGTGATAGCTGATGGCCATTCATACCTATGTGTGATTAACTGGTTTCTGCACCACTCTTTTGTTAAATATCGAGCTCGGAAAGAGTGAGCCTGGGAGTATGTAGGTTTTGAGCTTTGGGTAAACCACAAACAATAGCAGGTGTAAATCCACCAGGTGGGTTTCACCTTAGTATGCCCATTCAAGGGGGAGGCCCCCACCTGTTGTGGAGAAAAACAACCACTCTGGAGGCTGAGGGGGTCCAAGTAAATAAAAAATCTTTATTCAAGCATACCCGGGAGAGGTTCTCGAGTCAGCCAGGAAATCTTTGCAAAAATTCACAGTTTGCAGCACCTTTTACAGTTCTTACATCCATACATGACTACTAAACCTTGTTGACAAGCACTGATAATGAAAAGCTCTTGCTAAACACCTACTAATGGCTACAGGATCTCGGTAAACTGCCACTAATGAAGAAAACGTGTGATGGTTTCAGGAGCACAGCTAAGTGTGCTCACTTTTGCGCACATTTCATGTGGGTCTCATCCATCTTGGCACAAACTTAACTTGGGAACTGCTGCATCCCTTGGAAGGTTTAATTTAAAGCAGTGTGGACAGGCATGTGGTAAAGTGGAGTGCTATGTCCCTCGAAGAGAATGTGGTTAGTTGACCATGTGACTGCATTGACCAATCGCTACACAGCACGGGCTTCTTGGGTAACTGTAAGTCTAGAGCTGGAAGTGATTGAAGAAGCACACATGGTGTTAGTGCTCAGTTCTTAGTTCCAATAAACCACCAGTTTTTGTCCCGTTAATCTTTCTGCCTATATTGTTTCAAGCACCAACTCATGTGTAACGTCAAGGGCGCAGCTAGCCAGACAAAGTGAACCTGATAGCCAAAAACATAAAAAATCAGTAACCTCTTGCAGGTACTTTTACAATATGCCACACATGTGGAAGGGATATCTTTCCTGAAGACAGAGTAAGACTAACTCAGACATCCACCCCAAGTCACTCTTGTGGTGTGAGCGGCAGCTCACGTAGCAACTCTTGTGGCATCTCGTGAAAGAGTTTCGAGAGTCACATCGCCTGAGCAGCAAATAACACTTTAGGAAAGAGAAACACAAAGGCAGGCCATTCAGCCCATCATGCCTTCACCAGTGCTAGCTCATCAACTTGAGCTGCCTGCTCTGATTTTGCTAATGGAATTTTGACATGGTGTCTAAGTGAAGGATCACACACCTGACAAGTTCTACTCATTGTATTATTGTCGAGATTCTCCTTGTTTCCCTTTTTTATTTTGTTGCCTCATGCCCAGTGTTGCTGTCCAGACAAGAGAGGAGCTGGCAAGCAGATCTCTGCTGGTGTTCAGCAGGAGTTCAGGTTTACTTGGGCCTCCCTTACCCTCCAGTGTGGACAGTACCTCATCACTGCTTGGCATCTGCTGGGGTGGCATGTCTAAAGAGAAGACGTTTCTTGATGGAGAGATCAGATCCAATCCAATCCAAACCTCTGCAGCCCAGAAGGACAAGGGAAGCAGGCACATGGGAGCACCACCACCTGCAAATTCCCTTCCAAGTCACACACCAGCCCATCTGGGACATATATCTCCATTCCTTCATCATCGCTCCGTCATAATCTTGGCGCTCCTTCCCTAGCAGCGTTAGGGAGCAGCAACAGTTCCAGAAAGCCCACCACCCCCATCTTAAGGGAAACTAGGGCTGACCAATCCGTGCCAGCCATGCCATATATGACACTGCCCTGAGTAAAACAACACATCTCTTGAAAGAGCGGCTGCAGAGTGAGGAGGTGCTTCCCTTGTTGAAGCAGAGTTCAGGGGAGTCATCCATCTTCAAACATTTCCTCCAAATCAAAATTATTAATACTGCAAACCTGAAATAAAACATGGAAATGCTGGAAATATAGGACCCATCCATAATCGATCAATTGGCTGAAAAGAAAGCAGAGAGGTTAATCACAAAGACCTTCAGCCCTGAAGATGAACCTCTCGTTTCTCAGACCCTGATGGACCCGTGTTGTATTTGTAACATTTTGTGTTCTCATCTCAACCGAGGGGGGTAAGGAGGAGGCCTCGAGGGAGAAGTGAAGCCTCTGCTGCTGCTCCTTTGGGCATCGAGTCAATGTCCCATTGACAATACCCCACTCGATTGGAAGGGGTGCACAGCCCCTCAGCGTCTCTCCTGCCGACACAGTATTAGTAAATGTTCCCAGTGGCAGTGCTCAGTCTGCTTGACAGAGAGCTTTTCTCTATATGTTGTAGTAACTAACCATTCATCTCCACCTGTCCGTTGCAGAGTTGGCAAGAGAGCTACAATTCTCCGTCGATGACATCAACAAGATCCGGGTGGAAAATCCCAACTCGTTGCTGGAGCAGAGTGCGGCACTTCTCAATCTGTGGACCAGCCATGAGGGAAAGAGGGCCAAAAGTAGGTTCAGAATAAAACCGCTACCACCGCTAAATTGTGTCAAAGTAAAAACCAAGTGAGCAAATTCGTAAAAAGGCACAAGAGCAGAATTTAAAAGGAGCTTATTTTTTTGGACAGAAGTTAGAATGTCAAAGAGACGCCCAGCTAAAGCGGTCGATTCTGTGTGGTGAAGGGAACTGGATAGATATTTGATCAGGCTCTGCACTGATGTCCCTAACTATAAGTGTTGACCGAGCTGATTGAATCGTCCACAGGATCCATTGGTGCTTCCATTGCTGGGGCAGGGATGGTGGGGGGTCAGCAGGCCATGGGATTGTCAGTTGATGTCAGGGCTACTGTCTGAAACAAACAGACCAGGGCTGAATGACAGAGGTATGGGGACTGATGAGTCATATGGAGCTTTGCTTATCCATCTGAGTATAAATGAGGTTAAATGGGTTTGATCAAATCCTTATACATAAACTGCAAACTAAGCTGAATAGATCCAACCTGAAATATAATGGTGCATATATATTTTATATACAGATATATATTTTATATATATCTTATAAAGGTATACACCTCGACCAATCAGGGTTGACTTGCCATTTTTGAATTTAAACAAAAGCTTGGGTTATAACGTTTCCTGGCGCGTTCTCCATGGCAACACCTTGACCAATCAGAAGCCACTCGCCAAGCAATCGGCACCCTTCTCTCGCGCAGCATAAATTGTTGCTCGCTTGCAAATTTGGTATTCTTGCATCTGTCCTGATAAGTGCAAGATTAAAAGCTTCGACAGCATGTCTGTTTTTTTCAGCAATACTCAAGTTCTGTGCTACCGAGACTGCATTATATATTTGACAGATAAATAAATGTCAGAAAAACAGCTGTATAGGATTGATTGGAAAGCCTGCAGGGATACTGAGCATAGGCCAAGCATATTGAACATTTGTGTGGTCAAGGGTTGGGTTAGTGGGAGCTTTGCCCTCCAGCGTGGTATATCTGACTTAAACATGTGTTCATCATGAAGAATCGTCATTGGATTGATTGTACATGAGAGTAAAGAATTTGCTCTTCTTTGATGAGGTGCTATTCTGAAGAGCACTCATGAGTAATTCGCGAGCGAATGAGCATAGGAAAGGGTTGGCAACAAGTACGAGGTTCAGAGGAATATGGAAAGTCAGGCAGAATTTTTTAAAGTTTATAATAATACCCAGACGCGACCAATAAAGTGGACGGTGCTAAAAGGCTCAAGAACGAGTTCCTGGGGATAGGAGACTGAGGAGCTAGTAAGCATGAAAAGAGGATGGGCTTTTTCCTAGTACTTTGAACTCTACCGATAAATGAGTAGAGTGAAAGGACTGAGTATTGTTATCTTTCCGTGTCTTGACCCCGATGCTTCTGTCTTGCTAGTGGAAAGTTTGCATTCAGCTCTGAAGAATATTGACAGAAATGACATAGTGAGCATGCTGGAGGGATCCAATCTAAACAGCCAAACTCTGAAAGAGAACAAAAGACATATGGAAACAGATCACATCTTGTCTCCTGCCGTAAATGGTAAGCAGAAATTCCACTACATTTCTCATCTGCCGATTGTTTTTTGGTCCCTTTTTTCCAGTTCTTCACTTGCAAAAGCTGTAAATTTGATCCAAGTCCCTGTCTCTGAAAGGCTACAAAGCACAGATCGTGGGCTGTCACCATTTGAAGGTGCACAGTGAAGGAAGCACTTGAAACAGTTTAATCCTCGACATTCAGTTGCCTGAGTACTGAATGCATTTATATATTCTTCACAATACGACTGTATGAATGTCAGAGCCATGTTTTAAACAGGCCTTGAAAAGCCCTAAAGAGGCAGCAGTCTGCAATTTTCCACCCTGCTTTGTAAACTTGCCTCACATTATAGCCCTTCCAAGCGATTAGACACGGACATAGTCCGAACTCTAGATTGTCTACAGGGTGTTTGAATGAAAACTGCACCAACGAGTCACTGTTTTTAAGACAAAAACAGAAAATGCTGGAAGAACTCTTTCCAGCACTTCCTGTTTTTGTTTCAGATTTCCAGCATCCACAGTATTTTGCTTTTTATCTTATTGTTTTTTTTTAAGATACTGGTTTGACAAATCAGAGACAGGAGGCATTGCCTGGGAAGCAGTAAATTATTGGCACGTCTATAAGTCAATCTTAAAATAAAACTCAGCTCCAATGAAATCTATCAATCTACTTCCTTCAAAACAGCGAATGTGGACAGATTAACAGATTAACCAAACTCAGCTGCTTGTAGCTTTACTGGCAGCCAACATCTGGTCGGAGGGATTATGAGAAGTATTTGCAGGCAGGAATGTAACATTTTTAAAAAGAAGTCCAAATGTTCAGTGTCTTTGCCGTTGGGATACTGTGGAGGACCCCACATTTCAACATCATGACTGCAAGAAATCCATACACATGAAACTGATTTCCTGTCAACTCCACATGGACATAACTTTGCTGGTTAATGGGGTAGTAAATAATTGGAGTACCAAGCAGATATTTCAGTCTTTTATGGGGATGTGGGGGTGCGGGGGGCGGGGGTGGGGGGGATGGGGTCACTCTAACCACTCTGGACTGCCCCCTTCTGTCCGTCAGTATCACTAAAGTGGGATCACAAGAATACGTGGTAAAGCAACCAGAAATAATCTTTGTGTTTCTCGCTGAATTCTTGTTGTTCTGTACTTGTCAAACATTTCCTTCTGGTTGTCAGCAGTTGGCTTCCTGTGCCAAAGGTGAAACTACTTAAACTTTCTGTCACCTCTCTAGCTCTGATCTCTGATGCCATGACAATATCTGGCTTTGTACCATCTCGTGCGCTGCATGTCCACTGTCTCCATCTCTACATCTCGGATCAGATCGTATTTTCCGAGGGAATTATGGAATACCAGGTTACGCTCCCAACATTGGAAGCACAGCCTTGTTGCTATTTATGGCTTTTGGTAAACCTAAAGGTGCCCAAAAATTCTCAAAGTTCCCTTGCCTTTTCCTCCATGGAGCCTCTCTTGTAACACCGACACTCATGTTTATTACAAGCCTTATCATGTTGATATGCCCTCAAAGTCTTTAATGGATTACCTTGGAGGTTCACTGGCTGTTATGTACGCCAATACAAATCCATTCAGGTTTAGGAATTCCCTGCAAACAGCAACCAGGCAGCTTATACTGAAGACCTCTCCATTAATCAGACGATGGTGACTAACCAATATAGCAGCTGAGATTGTGACTATCCCCCCAGCTTTCACTATCATTATTCCATTATTTAGCCACCACGTCACTAACATACATTTGCATCGTAGCACATATACAGGGAAACATGGGAGGATTCCATATACCTCAGGCCAAAACTATCATTTCATATCGTCAGCCAGTAAACAACAACTACCTGGATTTATATAGCACCTTTCCAAGGGATGTTATCCAACAAAAATATACACCAAGCCAAAGAAGGCTGACAGAAAGCTTAGTCAAAGAGATAAGTGATAAGGAGTGTCTTGAAGGAAGAGAGCATGTTGGCGAGGTTGTAAGGTTTGGGGAGAGAGTCCCAGAACTGAAGGCTTAGACAGCTGCAGGCCCAGCCACTAATGGTGAGCAAAGGAAGTCAGGGATGCACAAGAGGCCAGAATGAAAAGGACGCTTAAATGTTGGAGGGTTGTCGGGCTGGCGGAGATAGGGAGGGAGTGATGCCACTGAGGGATTTGAACATGAGACTGAGAATTTTTAATTTGGTGTGGTGGATTCAGAGCTAATGAGAATGAAAGAGACTTGGTGTGAGTTAAGATAAGGACAACAGAGGTTTGGCTGATTTCTGGGTTTATGGAGGGTGGGAGGTAGGAGGCCAGATAGGAAAGCATTGGAATAGTCAAGTCTGGAGATATTAAAACCATAGATGAGAGTGTGAGCAGCTAATGGACAGATTGGTAATTGATAATATTACAGAGGTGGGAAGTGGGCAATGTTAATGATAGAGAGTCCAGAAAGGTTTTCATTTCATCTAATATCAAACATACCCTCAATCAAACTGCCATCCGCCAGTATTGTCAGCATTGTGGAGGTGTCTATAGCCTTGCCTACACTGAATTTCTTGCTGCCTATTGAACCCTGTATGATGAAGAAGGCTCCATGTAGGCAGAGAGTGGGGGAATCCTTCTAAAGGTAAAGATTGGGAATTGATTGGAAAATTATCCTTATGCCTTGGACAAATGAGATGGATTTATCATGCCAAATCCTATTTTATACGATGCATAATTTCCCCAGAAATACTGAAAGAGATGTTATTCAATGAAGTTGAGGCCGAAAGCTGGGAGTTGCTTGCATGTGACTGAATTCTGCTTTAATATAGTCATCATGAGGAATGGACAGGAATCGAGGGTGGTAGAGATACTTCACCAAATTGTCCGTGTTTACATAAAACAGAAAAACTGTTTTAAGTTATCAATTTGAAGACCACTCTAATGAACTCTTCCCAGCAACACAGGTTGAACAGCCTGCGAGCGGCTTGGGGCTGCTACCCCCTTGAATACACCCAAGGGCACTTGGTGGCACTTTTCTAACTTACCTGACCTGGGTCAACTTCTCCTCCCCGTCCCCCATAGCAACAGCAAGGGGACGCAAGGCTGTTCACAAACACATAGGCCACACCAAGGTCTGGCTGTGAGGGATGGAGTGTCTCTGCCCTGATTCTGTCCTGCATGATAACCGAAGAAATTCCATTTCCAGAGTTGACTCATTACGTTGAGTCAAAAGATGAAAGCCTTTAGAAATTCAAAGTCCTGCAAAGCAACGAATGTCTACAGGATGTTTCTTCTTTTACTCAATCGCTGGTGCTTATTGGACATCTATTGTTTGAGGAAAATGTTTGCTGTGCATGTTGGTACTGCTCCTTGTTCCATTTCACATCCCTCCTCTACATCATTGAAGTAGAAAAGTGTTTTTAGTGAGAGCAACTATCACTGGTGCCAAATCACTCAGTCATGGCTAAGACAGGAGATGCCATCTGGAGGACAGCATTCTATCTTATCAGACACCAGGGCTTGACTTTGATGTTTGGGTGGCCAGCCAATGAAGTGGACTGACCATCCCCCCCTTCCCAGCAGCAGAGAGGTCCCTGAGCATTATTTAAACCTGCCTGGTGAACCAGTGGTAGAGGCAGGCAGGTTGTGAGGCTGCAGAATGTCTCAGCAAACCCTCTGATCGGGGTGAACAGTCTAGTAAGGCTACTGACCCCGTCGTGAGTCATTACAACCCTCTTAATGCCGACTTCAGCTGCTTAAAATCAGCCTCATGTCTTCCTTTTCCTTGTGCTCCATGCTTAGTCCTTACTAACTCAATAAAGTAGGTAATTTAGGAATTGTATCAAAACTTATGAATGCCTGCAATTATTATAATTTCGACTATGGAGAACAGAGTTTCCTTTTATAAATTTGAGCATAGATGTGCATTATTAGCAAAAGGGAAGGTTGTAAACATTGAGACCAAACTAAAGGGCAAAACAAAATATTACCCACATCAGCTTCATTAAAGAAAGCCATAATAACTTGTCAATGTTAATGTACGCACCTCATAAGCAGCCAGTGATCACTTCTTGCTTTACATCAGATGTTGTGAATCATTCAGTGACATTGAACATTACAGGAGCTCAGCCAGCTTCTCTACGTCCATCACAAGATCCTTTGGGTTAACTGTGTAAAGTAAGCAGCCCCCACATCAGCCTTGATACTGGCCAGTGCAGCAAATACTCCCCTCTCCCTGCTCTGAGCCAACTTCAGTCCCAGTACGAGTTAGCACACTCACCATTGTATATCCCAGTTCCCTTTGACTTTCAGAGGAACCCTGTCAAACAAGCAACGCCTGGCAGTGAGTCTGAAGTTATCTTTGTCTAGCGTTCATGGAGTGATGAGGCCAGCACCTGTAAGAATCAATGAAATGAAGTGTCTGTCAAGTGTTTTACTAGATTGATGAATGCTGTGGCCTCAGACCATCCAAATTTGGAGGAAGTTGCTGATGGGGTATTCGTGCTCATACAACCAGGTTCTTTGAGACCATTTTATAAGTGAGCCTCTTGCCATCACTATGGAATATGGAAGGCCAGTCTACAGACTGTATGGGTGACAGAGGAGTGTGTTTCCCATTAGCCTTGTTGCAGCAACAGACAGTATAGAGGCAGGGTGCCAAAAAGAACCTGTGGTGCACTAAAAAACTGCCACACACATCTCGCTGGCATTTTAAAATTTCCGTTTGATTAAATTTGCGCAATATTTCATTGCAAATTGATAACTATATATAAATCTTTCTTTTGTTGCTCTTTATGATTCTGTTAATACCACAGCAGCATGCCTGACAAGCAAAGCCAGGCCTTCGTCATAGGATCTGCAGCAGTTCTTGACCAACTGGAGCCTTCCTCATCTCCGCCTGTATTATTAGCCTTTCCCCCAGCTTCCCCTCAAAGTGTGTCACACTTTTGTAATGTGCTACTTCAGATGATTGTAGTGCTGCCAATTCCAGTGAAACCAATGTTAAAAAGGAGGTGTAAACTCAGCACCAGAAGTATTTCGTGGCATCGAGTTGCATATCCTGAGAAGCTGAGAGCTTCTGGTATCGTTCCCGTTCAGCTCTGGGGCTCTATTTCTCTTTGCTAACACCATGCTACGAAGGCTGGTGTGCCTGGTTCAGCCCGTAATAGCTAAGCAAGGAGAGCAGTTTTACAGAGGGAGAAGGATATACTTGCCTGGACATCGTAGCTGTACGAACCTCATCCCGCCCTTGGATGAGGTTTCCCCAAAAATCTGAAAGCGGCTTGGCCGATTCACGCCCCCTCCCCCCCTCCACCCCCACCTCCACCTCTCACCTCCACCCCCACCAATCGTAACGCTCAAAGTCCAGGTCAATTACTATATTAATGGCCTTAATAGGCCTCTGAATTATCGGCGGGCGCGCACAAGAGTTGGCAGTGCGCCCACCGACCGAAATATCACACGATGATGTCGGGACACTCGCCCAGCGTCATCATGCGCCAGTTTACGCCCGATCGGGTTGGGCACCCTCCCCCGCCCACGGGATGTAAAATTCTGCCCCTGATTTTTCAGGGATGATCCTTGTGAGAGACCCCACTTGTCAGCTTCTGCCACTCTGTACAGCTGCTCTTTAATTCAAGTCTCTACCATCTGCCTTGCAGCTAGCTAGCTATGACTCAGCCTGCGTTGACCTTACTCAACACCCTGTTATGGTGGAATCTTACCAAAGGCCTTTGGAAATCTAGATCTATTGCATTACCCATAATTAGTCTTCCTGGTATCACTTCAAAGGATTCGATGAGATTGGTCCACCAAAACTTTACCTTTTGAAATCCATGCTGACTAGTCATACTTATATTTTTGGTCTCTATATGCCTTCTAATTTTTCCTTTAATAGGGATTCCATTATCTTTCCTATCACTGATGCTAAGCTGACTGGTATATTATTGGACATGTTCTGTCTTCTTTCTTAAATATTGTGATGGCAAAAATGCTCAGTGTAGAGAGTGTGGCCTCTTGACTATCCACTTATCAGTGAATGCAACTCCAAAGCACATAGCTACCCTCAGAACTCACCGTTCATCATTGGAGTGGAAAGACACAACTGGAGGACATTCCTCTTCATGAAGAATTACCCAGTAGAAGTCTCTTCCTCCTAAAGAAATGTGCAATGTGATCCCCAACAGAACTCGGGTGTCTGCTCAACATTTTAATGAACAGCAATTGGAAGGTTCACAGTGAGGTCAGCTAAGTCTACCTGCCCATGGGTCTAAAATTCATGAAATTTTTTCCTCATAGCAATGCATGTGATTCTGGAGCTTGAATGACATTCCCGCTGTTTAAAAGCAGTGGAATTCAAATGAACTGAGTCGAACGCATCTGACGTTATTTTTGCAGAGAAACCAGGGCACTTCTTTGTGTTATAACTGAACCAGTCTGATGTGTTTGCTTGTTCTCTTTTCTCACAGAGTGGAATGATCTTGTTAGCAGCTTTGCGAGCTGTTAATCCCAGCAGCATTGGGACGATGGACCCCATCCGTTCAGAAAGTTACTCTATCCGTAACCAGGCCAAAGAAAAATGGGTTCGACATTTTGCTGGAGTCTGGGGGGGGGGGAGAAAGGAAATTCCTCGTTTAATTTAGTTGTCGTGGATATTTTCTTGAATCACAAGTGCATTGTGATACATTTCAAGAACTGTATCAGCTCTCCTAAATATAAGGGTTTTTTTGATCATGTAACTCTCTATCCCTTCACAATTTTTACATGATTGATACAGGTTCTTGTCAAAACTAAACTCCAGCAAAATAAGTGATCCTGTTCCAGAGGATTTGAATAGCTAGCAAGCTGGTTATTAAGACAACGAGAACAATCAAAAATGAATCCAAACTTTCTCATTATCACACTCATTAGGCGTCTGATCAAATTCTCGACCTGCTAAACCATTTTGCTGATTGACTGGGTTGGAAGTAATTTTTCCTAACATGAGTGACTATCTTTGGGCTTTATTACTGGTCATTCTATGTGTCCAGCTTCACCAAACAGCATCTAACTGTTTCCAGGTTAGTAACCATATCAGTGCAGGAGGACTCGCGCATTCCAAAGCTACTCAGCTTCCACAAGCAGTTTCTCCAATAAATTCTTTTCAGCCAATAAATAATCTCCACTGTTACCTTTGTACATCACATAGAACTGCTGACAAAGGCACAGGCAACCTGGCAGTAAGCATAGCAAAAGCTTGTCACTGCATATGGAAGTGGGGATAGGAGCAACTTAATGGACAGCAGGGACACACAAAGGCACATTTCTGAAGGACAACACAATGAGTACCATCAGGTCCAGAGGCTTTAATGGAGTTAGAAATTCCAGTGGATCTGATGTGGATGAAACTTGGTATCCATTTCAATGGGGGAACTGATGTATTAGGTACCATGATCGTAAGTTGCATCTCAAAAACCAGATGCTAGCGACTGTTGCATAAAGGCCAGAAAAGGAAAGCAAAGAGGAAGATTTATGGATATTGTAAGGCACAAACTTAGGCAGCGATCAATAGCGGTGAGCTTTGCAGCAGGGAGGTCACTTCTTTTCAATGAAGTTGCTTTTCACAACCCTTAGTGGATTTGCAGAAGTCGTGAGCAGTGTTAAAATTAGGCCAGAACGTTTCAGGTTGATTGCATCAGGTTACAATGCCAGGCGTGGTAGAAGGGGAAGGGTGAGACGATACTTCCAATCAGTAGTATAGCCCCAGTAGTATAACCTTAATGATCAAAAGACTTGGTTCAGGGGAGGGTCAACAAGAATCTGGAAAGTATATCCCACTTGGCTGACATATCAAGCCTGCTCTTCCTTCATAGGCATGACAATGAGATCAAGGTTCATCCCCGGGGCCTGACTGTTACTGCCATTCAAAGCAAAGCTTATCTCCATTGAATATGATGTACCATTGATATTGGTACAAATCATTCAGTTCATAACTTTAATTACTTTAATGTTCATAGAGACATGATAATGATTTTAAATACCTAACTCACTGACCCAAATCAATGAGCAGCATCTCATTATTCTGTCTTTATTCTAAATACACCAGTTAGGTCAAAATGTTCTTAATTGTAGAATTGTCTCAAAACAAATTTAACCTATTAGTTGCCCCTTTAAAGCGTTTAATCCCTTTGTGACTGATGTAAGGCCACTGGTCCTTTCCACTTATTAATATCTGATCTGAGAAAATAATTTTCACCGTCCCATTAACCTCGTTCTCGGGATTGCTGTTGTTCCAGTGCACAGCAAAGTGGTGGGCTGATCTTCTCCTTTGGACTGCATTCTCATTCCTAGGTCAGCCAGCTATGGGCTTTGAGTGCCACATTAAGGTTCGAGTGCCTTATCATTCCAATCCAAGACTCGGTCCATTCTGCATTGATGGGACTGCCATCCTTTGAAGGGATGTTAAGCCAAGGCCCTGTCTGCCAGCTAAGGTAAAAATTAAAGTCAGGGCATAGTTTGCCCTGATCCAAAGGCTCCTGGGGTCTTAAGCAGAAGGACCATACTGTGGGGAAGTTAAAAACAAGACAGAAGGTTGATTTTATGCAACACGTTTGTAAAGTGGGGGGAGCCTGAGAACATACCCGACCCTCAGAGGAAGAAAGGAAGTTAAGACCACAACGGAAAGCCGGTAGGGGTCTTTGGTACTTCCTGAAGCACTGCCAGTTGCTTGGACACACAATGTCCACTCTCCCACAGCAGGCCGTGGGAAGTGGAGAGCCAAAAGAGGATTCTAGAAAATAATAAGGAAGAAAAACATCAATAATGCACCTCTGATGAACTCCCTATTCTCTTGATGATACCCAGGGCAAATTTAAAAAGTGAAATCCATGGTAGCAAAGGATATTCAGTGTAAAGAGGTAAATTTACACGATGTCAGAATTTAACTCACTTCACATTTTAAGAAGGGACTCTGACTCTCAGAAGCCTTTTTATGAGCTCTCCACCTTATTGGCTCCCTGCAATGCATTGTGGAGCAGGGGGGGATTTGGTCACAGTACATGGGTAAGCTTGTTAGAGCTTGTGTCTGATGGAGTCCTTGGCTTTAGAGTGTGTTATAGCCATCACTAAGCTATTAAAACCAGCCAGCAAGCACCTTGGGGTTAAATGATTGGAGATGAAGGTCATACTTTCCCAGTGGAGCAGAAGGCCATGGTTATTTGTTAGAGTCAGAGAATAAGGTTAAAACGTCACAGATTGACTAAGAGCATCTCCCTTGTTACAGAGACAAACTGAAAGGATGGGACCTGCAGGCAAGAAAAGGAAAGTGAATATACTGAGATTCTTATTTCTCCCTATCCTGTTGTGCTGTGGAGTTGATTCTGGTCTCTTATTGGAACATAACAGAAACAAAGTTGGTCCTTTTACTTAATTTGTTTATTTTACACTTTTATCAGGGAAACCAAGTTTTCACCATCTTGCTGTGGTTCTGCCCGTGGGTACAGGCTGGACCTCCTATATCCTCTTGAAGCCCTGGCTCGCTGTCAAGTTACCATCTGGTGCTCCATAAACCTGATGGAGATTATGGACATAATGAATGCCACAGAAATGTGATGTATTTAATTGTTCCCATAATCGACAGTTTTCCCCGATTACATTATAACCCTCTGCATTTTGGTCTGAAGCTTATACGCGAAAAAATGACTGCCAAAAACTGGAATGGCCAACTTATTGCCCAAAGATAGTCCTGCAGAATTTAACACATTCCACAGTTTGAATAAAGCCTGGCGGCATAGGAGATCTCTGGCGGTCCATCTCCCCTGTACCCCCCCCCCCCCCTTCCCCTGTATCGTTGTTTATTGCAGGAATGGCTTCTGCAGATGTGCTCTGTCTGCTTGTGTAGGTTTCACCCCAGTGCAGGATGAGACGCTTTCACCTGCTTCGCTTCACTACATGATGCCACCTCCACTGCACCCTGACCAGTTCTGGAACGATGTCACCAGCCTGGATGGTATCCCCATAGCACACACTGACAGCCATTCCCTGATGGAGATATCAGACGTCAATGTTTGGTCATCGGGTGACATGCCACCTCTAGTTATAGCAGAAGACTCCTCACTGGACTATAGCAAAGCTGATGAATCTCTTCCAGTTGAAGGATTGAGTTCCTTAAATCTCACTGAGGAGGACACAGTGGATTCGGAAGCCTTCAATGGCCTGATAGATTTGCTCGACCATGAAGGAGCTCAGAGGTCAGAGAGCAAAGCTGAGATGACAGAAGGAGAGAGTCCAGCCAAGCCGGCCGAGGATCTGAATACAGAGAATGGCATTTCTGTTGTTGCAGGTCAACCAAAGGCACACGATAGATGGACAGGATCACCAATCTTGAGAAAAGGGAGCATAGATTCCAAGTGGCCAGACCAGAACGTAGACAGGTAAATGTTAACCTTATTTGGGGTACTGAAATATACAAGGGAAGTTCCAGTCATATAAATATGACTGCAGCCTGATGCAAAGGGAATGTCTGGAGGGTATAAAAACTTGCTGCTGGATCCTTTACCCTTTCACATCAATGATGTTTTGCGCACCTATAGGCCCAGCTCATTCAGTAGCTAAAAACTGAAGAAACATCCCAGTAAATGGCAGTGTGACCAATAGCAGGGCCTGAGCTCCTTGGGGATGTGACACGTCAGCTGTGGCACGCTGAGCCTTATCCCAGTAGCAAACGGCCTGTTTCCTTTTATTTCATCTGAATGGGTGGATTTTGCACCTTGCTATCTGATTCTCCCAACGCTGTTCAGATTGGATTCAGACCAAAAGGAGCGCAATCCCGTTTCACTCTGCGTCGGGTCCCAGCTCCTTTCCTCCAGTGGAACCTTATCAGCCCATTTGTTCTCTCCATCTTGGGCAAGGTGAAGTTGAGCCGTCACTTTATTTGCTGTTGGAGGTCAGAACCCAGTCAGCATCGTGCCGCGCAAAATGAAGGGGCAGAAGTTGGTTTTGGGGGAACTAATGTGAAACAAGCACTTGGCGGCTAGGCTGCCGGTTAGAAAGGGCCCCTGATGTTCAATTCCATTGACTGGAATGGAGTGGAGCCACCCACCTGAGACCAAGAATAGCCTCAAAAGATTTTCCCATTTGATTATGGAAACTCTCCTGAGCTTTGGCAAACTGTGCAATGGGAACCCTACTGAGAATGTTTGCACTGAAACACCCCATAACTGGGCTGAGTAATAGGAGGCCTTTGTCTCCTTGCCTATCCACCTGAGTTTCTGATTGCAAAGCAGTACCACTGCTAACACTGTTAGTCCTGAGACCCTGACCCATCCACGTACCACAGGGCTTTCTTACCTCAGGAAGAAGGGTTAATTTTGTCCCAATTTATCTTTCTCAAAGGTCTCAAATGTTATCTCACAGTTCCATTGTGTCATATCAAACAGTCCGTGAGGAGAGAGGCAGGGTCCCTGAGTTTGAAGGGGCCTCAGGAATACCCTCAATCGCTGAGTCCTGGAAGCCAAGCTTTGTCATTTCACAGAAGGAGGCTTGGGCTGAGATACTTGAACAAAGGCCAACAGAGAATTTGCCTCCCATTGCAAAGCTGGAGTCAAGCAGACTGAGAGTGACTGAGGAGAAACTAGTACAACCAGTGGAAGACAGAGCGCAGCTGAAGTCCCTGCGCTACTTTGATCTGAAAGATCTGGAGAACCCCCTTTGTTTACCATCAGCCGGTACAGCACAGTTTCACCATGGCACAGACCCAAGGAGCAGCTGGATAACTGTGGAAGAGGAAGTAGTAAATTCAAGTGAGGAGGTGAGAGACTTTTTCCTTGTTGTTGTTTTGGGTGGGGTGGGGGTGGGGTGGGGGTGGAATGAGAGGAGAATCTCCATGCAAAGAGTATTGTGCATTGTCAAGATCATAAAGGGAGAAATGTTAGGGCAAGGGAAGGAAAGCAAGTGGGAAACCTGGTTCCTCCTGACTGGAAAGCGATTGACCACATGGTTACAACCTGTTATACTCATCATGCCGGTGCAATTGTGCGAGCAATTTTAACTACCTTTGAATGCTAGCAGATTTTGTTCAAGGGGCTTTATCACACCCCCAGAGAGATTTCTAAGCAATGTGGACTGGTATTATTCATCCAAAAACATCGCATCCCCGTATATCACTGGAATCAATAGCTTCCCGCATTTGCCAGAGATAACAGTTCCACTTGGATTCGGCGAGGTGGAGCAAATCCAGGGAAGCTATCTCACTGCCGATTCTTGCCTCATGTCTGCTGGCTGAAAGCTGATATCAGCTCCCGTGAAGCCAACCTTGACATTAACAGAACGTCCAACAACCAATTCTGAGCCGCCCGAACAAGCTGAAGAGGGGGGTGTTCAGGGTTGGTTTAGGTGAAAGGGTTACATCGGGGAGTTTAGAACATTCTGACATGACAACGTATAATTCTGCTATAGCACGCTCACTGTAAAGCGGATATTTCAAAGTAGGAGGCTGCTTTTCTTTTTAACTGTAAGCTCGTGTCGGCCAGTCTAGGCCATTAATAGATCGAGTGATAGTCAGGGCCTGTGAACCAGGCCAAATCAGGAGTTGCCCTGTTTGCACCACAGTGTGAAGGGCAAAGTGACAGGCAGAAACGTGAGCTGAGTTCCAGCCAGTCCAATGCTCCCTGCTGTAATGGTGTTTCTAAATATAACCACTAGCTGACACAACTGGACATCTTTACAGTTCTTCCTTCCCTGGTAATCATTCTGACAGGAAACTCGTGGCACTCCCATGTGATTTCACTGGGCAGGGTGAGACCAGACAGCTCTTAAAGGGAAAAGTCAAAACCTGGCGCCAGCCACAGGCTGAGGATGAAAAGCAAATCTAGCCGAGCCCTGAGAGGTGGTCCTCAGGAGACTCCTGTGGGGCACTACACTCGGGGAAGAAAGGCCAATGTTTCTGGGTTCTATGAAGCAGCGAATGTGAATTTACCTGCCAGTCTTGACTGTCCCACTTGGTGTGTTGTGATCCTTTTGGGTGCCTTCATTCTGACAAAGACTGGGCTCCTCAGGATGATATGGTGGTTGCTTGCCCATCGTTGCAGGTACTGGCTCTACGTTCATAGAGAGCGGCCGTGATGAGTCACGTGTATCAGCAGAGTTAGGGTTAGCGGGAGGATATATGCTGCTGTTGATGATTACGGCAGACATTCTCCACGTCACAGCCGAGGTGGGAAGATTGCTGACTGTAATGTTGAGAAAGAGCTGAGTCCAGTGCCTTGTGTGTAGTATTATGCAAAGAAGGAGTTGCATTCTATACCAACTTTTACAACCTCAAAACACCCCAAATGACATGAACAATGAAGTGTAGTCATTGGTATAATGTAAGAAATGAGCAAACAAACAGCAACATGTTAATGACAGGATACACCAGGGATAACTGGTTCCAGATTGCACCATGATCCGCCCAAGAGGGCCTTGGTTTCTCGTTTCCTCTGAAAGGCGACACCTCTGACAGTGCAGCACCCTCACAGTACTGCACTGGAGTGTCAGCTCATGTCCTCTGGAGAGAGACCTAAGAGTCTCAGGAGCGGGATTTGAACTCTCAACCCCTTGACTGAGAAATGTGAGTGCTGATGTCAGTCTAATGGTGCTGTCTGAACGATAGTACCAGCTGATGCCTTCAGTTCCTTCTCTCAGTGAAAAAAATCATTTGAATTTCTGTCGCACTTTTCATGTTGTCAAGACATCCTGAAGTACTATACAAGATATGAATAGTTTTTGAAGTGGTATTGATGTTATAATGGAGGGAGATGTAACACATCCCAATCTCACAAACAGCAAGGACATAATTGACCAGTTTGTTACCTTTTGGTGTGGTTAGAATATAATGTGCTAGATTATTGAAAGGTAACTCAATATTTGAAAGATCTGAGCATATTTAGCATCTTTAGTGCAGTGATTCAGTCTCAGCGCTGGTGATTGAACAGCTGTCTTGCACTGTCCTGGACAGTAACTGTACCACGGTAATATTACAAGCCTCAGGTGTTACTGTGGTGGGGGAAGGAGTTGGCCTGCTCGCAGTACTTAGTGGGAATCCAGGTCCAAGATAACCACAGTTCTCCAACAAATAGGGGGCG
Organism: Isurus oxyrinchus; assembly: GCA_026770705.1. Classification (NCBI taxonomy): domain Eukaryota; kingdom Metazoa; phylum Chordata; class Chondrichthyes; order Lamniformes; family Lamnidae; genus Isurus; species Isurus oxyrinchus. Next base: position 116,992,237 of record JANJGN010000017.1, read on the forward strand.
CTTGTCCAAATTTCCACTTTGCAGAGCTGGCTTGAGGAGTGGACAGTGGCCTGACACTGATACCATACTGGAATGTGGGTGGTTTCAAACCCTTTCGAACCTTGTCTCACCTCAGCAGCCAACCTTGATCCTGTGGCACGGCCTCATGAGAGAGTGCCACTCCCGGCTTCAGGCTGTCCTGACTTTCACTGAAGTCGCTTTAAACATGGCTTGTGGGACAAGTGAAACCTTGGCCAGTTGATCCAAATCCCTGCAGAGGATCAGGTGTAAAGTCCATCTGACTGAACTTGGGGGCCCCCTTCAACCTGACCAAAGTGCTGCGTCTGGCTGAGACTCGGCTGAGATACGTTAGGTAAATCTCATTTTTCCACTAAGCAGCGCTTCCCACCTCCGAAAACAGGCAGTCTAGAAAGTGCCTACGTCTCCAAGAACAGACTTGTACCCTGGGATGTGCTGCTACTTATTCACAAGGTGGCAGTGATGCTCTGGCCCCAACAGTCTCTGATCCTTCCTGTACAGTCCCATTCAGGTAGACATCTTGTAGACAGCAAGGGACAGGGTCCTACAACATGGCATCAAGTGCTTAGGATACATTGGCTTGCACCTAACTTGAATGGCCAGCTGAGTGAGCTACGCCTGCAATCATTTATTCAGTGAGATTGATGAATATATTTTTACCCTGTGGGGTTCCACTGAGTAACGCATTGATGTTTATAGTACAGAGACATTAATAGCTTATGGATATTTTGGTACAAAAATCTTTATCCATTTGCAAATGTGATAAATCAGGAATAACTATATGTGGAGCATTTGTCTGTGGGCAGCACTGTAAATGGTGAGATCCACTGTACATGAACGTGGAAGCAGAATCCTGTTACGCCACGTTTTTAGCAGCACCATGTGGACAGGGAATCAGTCATTCCCTGGTACTTCCTGCTTTCTCTGTCAAAAACCCTCCACCCGGATTCATGTTCGGGGGAGGCCTTTCCTGCTTTGGAGAGCAAAGGAGCTCAGGAAAATCAGGGATATTCCTGGTATCACACTCTCAGCGAAAGATGCTGACACATTTTAACATTTAATTTAATTAACATTGAGTTTAAAAATATATAACTGGGAGACTTAAACCAACTGGGAGATGTAAACCAATGCCAGACTCAAGATCATTAGATGAGTTAAATGTAACTGAGAAATGTAACTTCAGAATTCAGAATCGTTTCTTCACTCAGTACATCATGACAGTAATTAAGCTCATTCTGGGACCTACAGCAACTGCAGCTCACATCCACTGAGGGACTGTAGTACCAATTCTAGTGCTAGTGATAGCCCCATGGTTACTTAGCCAACTGTATGAAAGACGCCAAACAAAGATAAGATACCTGTCCATGGAGAGAGGAAAAACGGAGAGTGATTCAATGCAGATTTGCCATCGAATCCCGGTCTCCACCAAATGGCACACCTTGAACTGGGATTAACTCTATTGCTGTGTGCCACATTGCAGTAAACATCACCAAATGGAATAAAATCGGTGCTCCCTTGGTCTAATTTTTCCCCACCCTCTAACCCTGCTACCCTTAAAGCCTATATCTGGTTTTAATTCCCAAGTGCAACACTGTGGGGGATTGATTAATAATATATTAAAGAGGCTGCCTGTCATACTTTCCTCCATACGTTCCAATAGTTTAAAACAGCATGTCCTCCAACACACAACAATGCCACAGGGGTCTGCTAGTATATAATTCTATTCAATACGTGTGTGTATACATGAGAGAAACACAAGGCTCAGAGTGAGACCCACAGCCCCAAAATAGATGTTTCAAAGTCCTCAGAGAGAATATGTGACAGAACATCACCACCCAAAAAGTAGGCTAAAATCCTGGAGCCCAAAAGTTAGAAACAGAATTTGGCTTATTCAGTCACCTTAAACTTCTGGCTCTAATTATGAATTCAGAAGACATTCCAGACAGTGATTCCTAAATACAAGGACAATTTGCTGTGGAAAGAATATGGAAATTGATTCGGTCATTGTGAGTCAGTGACTGCTGATCCATCAGGCTATGTTAGCTACTTTTCCAAAAATGTTATAAACAAGATCTGTATTTTTCAATCGATCTCATAGTTTGGTGTAAAGGTGACAGCTGTGAAAGGCAGAACGACAGTGAAGTTTCATTGTGAAGGATCAGAGGCAAGAGTGTGCAATCATGGGTTTCTTGATTATTCCAGAGGGAGAGGGTGACAGGGAAAGTTCATTGGTCCTTCACATCCAGCAATGGACTTATATTGTAGGAAATGAATAATCATTGGGTGTTTGTCATATTAGCATATCACAGAAGCGTAGGAACAGAAATAAACCATTCAGCACCTCGAGGCTGATCCACCATTCAGTAAGATCAAGGCTGACCTTCATCTCCATCCACTCACCTTGACGCCATATCCCTTAATACCCTTGCTTAGCAAAAGGTCACCCATCTCCAGTTTAAAGCCATGGATTGAACTAGACTCTGCTGCTGTCCATGGGAGTGAGTTGCACACACTGTCACTGGTTCATGTACCTTTGCCCGTGATTTTAACAAAGGCTTTAACCATTGTGCCTCATTCAAAGCACCAGACTGATTGAGCGAATCTTCCCATTTTGCACTAGCTGGCTATGCACAAATTGGTTCTGCCTTTGTGTCCCTGGCAGCCTTGACTGCACGTCAGTGTCGCTTGCTGTATGGGAAGCTTACATCAGACGTTCCTGGTGGGTGTGAGAATCTGTTTCCCCATGGTGAAGCTCCCGGCCACCCCCTCACCCTGGCCATCTCATGTGACTTCTCTGCCCCCAGAGAAGTTCATCACAATAAGCCCCAACTAATCACTTCCTTTTACTGGCATCAGCACACATTCCCCTTCTCTATCCCAACTCTCCTACCTCCTGTATTCACCCCTGGGAAACTCTCACCAAGTCACTGGGGATTGCATGTTCAAAATCCCAACTGGCTGACCTTTGACCGTCCATTCACCATGATGTTTCTGCAGCTGCTGGTCTACCAATCTTGTCTTCACATTCACCTTTGTTCTTGTTCTCATTAAAACCATTACTCTGTTTCACCCAGTTCTTCCCGATGACCCTTATCTCCACTCCCTCAAATCCACAGGATGTGACAACGATGGCAGAAGACTGGTTAAATCACTCACCACCAGACCTGAATGGTCCACACAAAGCACTCAGCCTCGCCTTCAAGCCTGTCATCTTCACCCCTTGCCAAAGTTCCACCCTTCACCCCTCCCTCCTTGCAAATTGCCCATCCCCAAAGCTCTGGGGCCAGAGAGAGAGAGAGAGATCCGTGGGCCCCAGTGCTTCAGTTTCCAGGCCCTCAGGTGTGTCTGTGTGACACAACTTTTAACCCAAGGACAATTTCTGAATGTTTCACAGTTGTGTCCGTGTTTACTTGATCAGCAAGTCTGAAGAATCTGCTGACTGCTCCTTCTCACTACAATATATTTCCAATATCTGCTGTGCAACATACCTTTATCACGATATTTCAATACCTCATAAAACTCATAAAAAACATCAAGACAGAGTAGGTGGGTAGTCAAAAGGACAAGATGGAAGTCAATGGAAAAGGCTCTTGAGAATCATGGTGTAATGTAAAAAGAAGATTACTCATTCACTATGGCCAGAATTTTCCCGTTGGCGATTTGGGGGCGGGGCCCGCTTGCCCAGGGGAAAATGATGCCGGACGGCATCAGGAGGAACCCCCAATGTCATCCCGGTCCCTTTAAATTTTTAGGAAGGCGGGCGGACAGCGAAATCAGCTGTCCACCCGCCGACCTGTCAATGGCCAATTGAGGCCCTTGACAGGATCATTAAGCTCATTGATAGGCCCTGTCCGTCCAACCTTAAGGCTGGCAGGTAGGCCAGGAGCCTCAGTGGGCAGGCCAGGAGCCTCAGTGGGCAGGCCAGGAGCTCCAGCGGGGCAGGCCAGGAGCCTCAGTGGGTAGGCCAGGAGCCTCAGTGGGCAGGCCAGGAGCCCCAGTGGGGCAGGCCAGGAGCCTCAGTGGGCAGGCCAGGAGCCTCAGTGGGCAGGCCAGGAGCCTCAGTGGGGCAGGCCAGGAGTCTCAGTGGGCAGGCCAGGAGTCTCAGTGGGCAGGCCAGGAGCCTCAGTGGGCAGGCCAGGAGCCCCAGTGGGGCAGGCTAGGAGTCTCAGTGGGCAGGCCAGGAGCCTCAGTGGGCAGGCCAGGAGCCTCAGTGGGCAGGCCAGGAGTCTCAGTGGGGTAGGCCAGGAGCCTCAGTGGGCAGGCCAGGAGCCTCAGTGGGCAGACCAGGAGCCTCAGCGGGTAGGCCAGGAGCCCCAGTGGGGCAGGCCAGGAGCCTCAGTGGGGCAGGCCAGGAGCCTCAGTGGGCAGGCCAGGAGCCTCAGCAGGCAGGCCAGGAACCTCAGCGGGCAGGCCAGGAGCTCCAGCGGGCAGGCCAGGAGCCTCAGTGGACAGGCCAGGAGCCCCAGTGGGGCAGGCCAGGAGCCTTAGTGGGTAGGCCAGGAGCCTCAGTGGGTAGGCCAGGAGCCTCAGTGGGCAGGCCAGGAGCCTCAGTGGGCAGGCCAGGAGCCTCAGTAGGCAGACCAGAAGCCTCAGTGGGCAGGCCAGGAGCCTCAGTGGGCAGGCCAGGAGCCTCAGTGGGCAGGCCAGGAGCTCCAGTGGGCAGGCCAGGAGCCTCAGTGGGGTAGGACAGGAGTCTCAGTGGGCAGGCCAGGAGCCTCAGCGGACAGGCTAGGAGCCCCAATGGGGCAGGACAGGAACCTCAGTGGGGCAGGACAGGAGCCTCAGCAGGCAGGCCAGGAACCCCAGCGGGCAGGCCAGGAGCTCCAGCGGGCCGGCCAGGAGCCTCAGTGGACAGGCCAGGAGCCCCAGTGGGGCAGGCCAGGAGCCTCAGTGGACAGGCCAGGAGCCCCAGTGGGGCAGGCCAGGAGCCTCAGTGGGCAGGCCAGGAGTCTCAGTGGGGTAGGCCAGGAGCCTCAGTGGGCAGGCCAGGAGCCTCAGTGGGCAGGCCAGGAGCCTCAGTGGGCAGGCCAGGAGCCTCAGTGGGCAGACCAGGAGCCTCAGCGGGTAGGCCAGGAGCCCCAGTGGGGCAGGCCAGGAGCCTCAGTGGGGCAGGCCAGGAGCCTCAGTGGGCAGGCCAGGAGCCTCAGTGGGCAGGCCAGGAGCCTCAGTGGGCAGGCCAGGAGTCTCAGTGGGGTAGGCCAGGAGCCTCAGTGGGCAGGCCAGGAGCCTCAGTGGGCAGGCCAGGAGCCTCAGTGGGCAGACCAGGAGCCTCAGCGGGTAGGCCAGGAGCCCCAGTGGGGCAGGCCAGGAGCCTCAGTGGGGCAGGCCAGGAGCCTCAGTGGGCAGGCCAGGAGCCTCAGCAGGCAGGCCAGGAACCTCAGCGGGCAGGCCAGGAGCTCCAGCGGGCAGGCCAGGAGCCTCAGTGGACAGGCCAGGAGCCCCAGTGGGGCAGGCCAGGAGCCTTAGTGGGTAGGCCAGGAGCCTCAGTGGGTAGGCCAGGAGCCTCAGTGGGCAGGCCAGGAGCCTCAGTAGGCAGACCAGAAGCCTCAGTGGGCAGGCCAGGAGCCTCAGTGGGCAGGCCAGGAGCCTCAGTGGGCAGGCCAGGAGCTCCAGTGGGCAGGCCAGGAGCCTCAGTGGGGTAGGACAGGAGTCTCAGTGGGCAGGCCAGGAGCCTCAGCGGACAGGCTAGGAGCCCCAATGGGGCAGGACAGGAACCTCAGTGGGGCAGGACAGGAGTCTCAGCAGGCAGGCCAGGAACCCCAGCGGGCAGGCCAGGAGCTCCAGCGGGCCGGCCAGGAGCCTCAGTGGACAGGCCAGGAGCCCCAGTGGGGCAGGCCAGGAGCCTCAGTGGACAGGCCAGGAGCCCCAGTGGGGCAGGCCAGGAGCCTCAGTGGGTAGGCCAGGAGCCTCAGTGGGCAGGCCAGGAGCCCCTGTGGGCAGGCCAGGAGCCTCAGTGGGCAGGCCAGGAGCCTCAGTGGGCAGGCCAGGAGCCTCAGTGGGGCAGGCCAGGAGCCCCAGTGGGGCAGGCCGGGAGCCCCAGTGGGGCAGGCCAGGAGCCTCAGTGGGCAGGCCAGGAGCTCCAGAGGGGCAGGCCAGGAAAATCAGTGGGCAGGCCAGGAGCCTCAGTGGGCAGGCCAGGAGCCTCAGTGGGGCAGGCCAGGAGCCCCAGTGGGGCAGGCCAGGAGCCCCAGTGGGGCAGGCCAGGAGCCTCAGTGGGTAGGCCAGGAGCCCCAGAGGGGCAGGCCAGGAGCTCCAGTGGGGCAGGCCAGGAAACTCAGTGGGCAGGCCAGGAGCCTCAGCGGGTTTCTGAAAAAAGATAAAACCTCATCCACCGGCGGGATGAGGTTTCATCTCAGTTTCTAAAAAGTTTATCGGAGTTTCACTCATATTAACACGTCCCATCTCGTGTGACAGTGTCACGTGAGGGGGACACGTTAATAATGTTTTCCTTTCTCTATTTTCAGGATGTTTTAAACATTGCGCGCTCTCCCTGAGACAGCGCTTAGCCTCAGGGAGCAGGGCACGTGGGTGAAGGAGCTCAACCACCCCCACCCCACCCCCCCCATTCCCCCTCTACCCCCCGCACAGGAGGTGCACAGCGCTTCCTGTCGGCCAGGCTACTGGGCGGGGCCTTAATTGGCCCACCCATTCAAAATGGCGTCCGGCCCCGTTTCGGCGGCCGAGTTCGGCTGCCCGCCTCACCGAGGGCAGAATTCTGGCCCATGAGTCCATTACGCACTCTTGTCCTGGTGGTGTCACCCCACAAAGCCTGCTCACTGTAAACAAAATAAACAGGACTCCAGCCATCATTCCACCCTCTGTTCACAAGGTAATCATGGATGACAAAGGCCATATAGTCCGGCTCATCTCATCCATCCAGAATGACACACGAATAGGCCATTCAGCTCCTCGGGCCTGTCTCACTATTTGAGAACCTTGCCCACGTTATACCAGTGACTACAGCTGAAACGAACCAAACTGACTGTAAAGTGATTTGAGACATTGTGAAAGGTGCTGTATAAATGTAGGTTTTGTCTTCCTTTCGTTACAGCTGCACACAGCAGGCAGAGTGATTGGAGCAATGATGACATTGGAGGCCCAGTGCTGATCCTCTAAGGATAATTAGTCACCGAGCAATCAACTGATGTTAGAAAAGTGGCTACAAAGAAATCACTGCATTTGCTAAACAATTCAACTCTGCAGCTAATCTGTCCCCAATGCCCCCCTCCAACCTTCCCCTCCAACATCCCCTCAAACCCTCCCCTAAAACCCTCCCCTCCAACCTCCCCCTCCAACCCACCCCTCCGACCCTCCCCTCCAACCTTACCCCAACCCTCCCCTCCAACCATCCCCTGAAATTCCCCCTCCTAACCTTCCCCTCTGATCTCCCCCTCTAATCTTCCCCTCCAACCTATCCCTCCAATCTTCCCTCAACCCTCCCCTCCAACTCTCCCCTCCAAACTTCCCCACCATTCCCCTCCAGCCTTCCCCAACCTCCCCTCCAATATTCCCCCAACTCTCCCTTCAATCTTCCCCTACACTCCCCTCCAACCTCCCCCTCTAACCTCCCCCCAACCCTCCCCTCCAACACTCACCTCCAACCTTCCACCCAACTCTCTCCTCCAACCTCCCCTCTAACCTTCCTAACCAAACTCCCCCTCCAACCTTCACCCCAACCCCCTCTACCCTTCCTACAACTCTCTCCTCCAGCCCTCCCCTCCAGCCTTCTCTCTCAAAACTCCCCTCCAAACCTCCCCTCCAACATCTCCCCTCCAACATCTCCCCTCCAACCACTCCCTCCAACCATTCCCTTCAACCATTCCCTCCAACCCTCCCCTCCAACCCTCCCCTCCAGCCTCCTCCCTCAAAACTCCCCTCCAACCTCCCCCTCCAACCTTTGCCTCCAACATCCCCTCAAACCTTCCTCTCCAACCTCCCCACCAAGCCTCCTCTCCAATCTCCCTCCAACATCCCCTCAAACCCTGCCCTCCAATCTCCCCTCCAACCTCCCCTCTAACCTCTCCCTCCAATCTCCCCCTCCAATCTCCCCTTCCAACCACCCCTCCAACCTTCCCCTCCAACCTCCCCTCAAACCCTCCCCACCAACTTTCCATTCTGACCCTTCCCTCCAAACCACCCCTCCAACCCACCCCTCCGACCCTCCCCTCCAACCTTACCCCAACCCTCCCCTCCAACCATCCCCTGAAATTCCCCCTCCCAATCTTCCCCTCCGATCTCGCCCTCCAATCTTCCCCTCCAACCTTCCCCCCCAACCCCCCCTCCAACCTGTCCCTCCAACCTTCCCCCAACCTACCCTCCAACCATCCCCTCCAATCTTCCCTCAACCCTCCCCTCCAACTCTCCCCTCCAAACTTCCCCACCATTCCCCTCCAGCCTTCCCCAACCTCCCCTCCAATATTCCCCCAACTCTCCCTTCAATCTTCCCCTACACTCCCCTCCAACCTCCCCCTCTAACCTCCCCCCAACCCTCCCCTCCAACACTCACCTCCAACCTTCCACCCAACTCTCTCCTCCAACCTCCCCTCTAACCTTCCTATCCAAACTCCCCCTCCAACCTTCACCCCAACCCCCTCTACCCTTCCTACAACTCTCTCCTCCAGCCCTCCCCTCCAGCCTTCTCCCTCAAAACTCCCCTCCAAACCTCCCCTCCAACATCTCCCCTCCAACCACTCCCTCCAACCATTCCCTTCAACCATTCCTTCCAACCCTCCCCTCCAACCCTCCCCTCCAGCCTCCTCCCTCAAAACTCCCCTCCAAACCTCCCCTTCAACCCAACCGTCCCCTCCATCCCTCCCTTCCAACCATCCCCTCCAGTCACCCCCTCCAGCCATCCCCTCCAAACTCCCCTCCAAATCTCCCTTCCAACCTACTTTCCAACCTCCCCTCCAACCCTCCCCTCCAACTTTCCTCCCAACCCTCCCCTCCAACCCCCCCTCCAACCCCCTCTCCAACCCTCCCCTCCAACTTTCTTCCCAACCCTCCCCTCCTTCCCTCCCCCCAACCTTCCCCTTCAACCTTCCCCAGTCCCCAGGCCCCGATGCTCTCCTCCCTCTCCCGAGCCCTGCCCACCTCCCTTTCCTCTCCCAAATCCACACCCATTTCTCTCTCTCTCTCTCTTAATTCCACGATGAGTCCCTCCAATCAGGTTTCTGCCCTTGCCACACCCTTACCATAGGCAAGATGACACTCCATGTGAATGAGACAATGGCAAACTTGCCTTCCTCATTCTTCTTGTCTTGTCTGCAGCCCGTGACATGACTGAACACACCATCTTCTTCCAGTGCCTCTCCTCCATCATTCAGCTGGGCACACGGGTTATCTGTCCAGTCATAGCTAGAGTTTCTCTTGCAATGGCGTCTATTCCTACTGCCAAACCATTATCTCCAGAGTCCCCCAAGGACACATTCTATTAGCAACCCCCCACCTTCCTTTTCTCTTCTCCATACTGACCCTTGGCAACACCTTCCAAAAATGCCGCATCAATTTACACATGCACGCTAACCCCTGCCTCTTCACCGCCTCGCACAACCCCTTCACATCCCTGATTTATTGCAGTGTTAGTCCAACATCCAGTACTGGATGAGGAGAAATTTCCTCCAGCTTAAATTCCGGGAAGGCCGAAGACGTTGGACTGGATTTTTCATCCCGGAGATGGGTAGCGGGAGCTGGGAAAATACCCAGCCCAGCCCAGCCCAGCTCAGCCCACCTCTCCCACCTCGGGAGAAGGTGCGAGGAAAGATGGGATTTTCATTGGGGAGGGGTGGGTGGTGAGTATGGACTGAAGTCAGACCAGCCGTCTCTGGGTGCCGAGGTCTGCCTGCCTTGGTGCCCTGGGACTTCACCTCAGTAATAGTGAATAAGTAGGCCACCCGGTCCTCAGCCCTCACTCCCCACACACACTCTATGCCACCTCATGCCAACCCACTCCTCCCTATGGCTCTTCATGCACCGCATGACAAACTGTGACATATCCATGCCCATTCACCCACTATACCCTGTACAGAACCAATTGAATCTTTTAGTGGCATTAGGATATGTACCTTGGGATGGGCAGGGTGTGGGGGGCTAGAGGGGGGTAGGTGAGAGTAGGGGGTTGGGGGGAGAGGCCGGAGTTGGGGGTGGGTGGGGGTGGGGTGCAAACCTTGACATGGGGGGGGGCATGAGGAACTCACCTTTCAAAGGGCTCCCTCCTGCAGACTATAGTTCACAACACCTCCGAGGTGCTCTTTAAAAAGCTGGCCAGACTCCATGAAAATTGTGGGGAATTAGGACGTGCCCGTTCCTGCAATGGAGCCGGACAGGTTGGGAGTGCAGGATGCGAGCTCATGACCCGAACCAGCCTGCACCCTTAAAAAAGGGGCCCCTGAAAATCGGAAACCTCAGGAATGAGTTCAGGAATCCTGGAATTAGGCCCCGGACCCTCCGATTTCACCCCATCCATGGAGTCTCCACAGCTCCACGAGAAAGAGCTCCATTGTGTTTGGTTCCCCTTACAAAATCCGTTCCCTGGACATTGAATTCAGCCCTCTCCATGGTAAAGGCCTGAGGTTGAACCACACCACTGCAGCCTCCCTGTCATATTTGACCCTGAGCTGAGCTCAAGGTCACACATCCAGGCCATGACCAAGACCTGCCTTCCTCCACCTCCATAACATCAGCCAACTCCAGCCCTGCCCCAGCTCATCAGCCAAAAGCCTCATCCACGTCACCGTTACCTCTTCTATCCCAACACTCTGTTAGCTGGCTTCCCATCGTCCACCCTTGAACCCACACCAAGCCCTGTTCCTGCATCATCCATTGTGCTCGCTGACCTACACTGGCTCCCAGTCCAGCAATACTTAGATTTGAAAATTCTCATCCATGGTTTCAAATCCCTCTGCGGCTCTGTGCCTCCATTTCTCTGTAATCTCCTCCTCCTCCAGCTCTCTGCACTCGTCCAATTCTGGCCCCTTCAGCATCCCCAACTTTAATCACTCCACCATTGCTGGCTGTGCCTTCAACTTCCTGGGTGGTAAGCTCTGGAATTCCCTCCCTAAATCACTGTGCCTCTCCACCTCCCTGAAGACACTCCTTAAAATCGACCTCTTTGACCAAGCTTTTCGTCACCTGTGTTCACATCACTTTACAACGCTCCTGTGGAGCACCTTGCGACATTTTACCATGTTAAAGGTGCTATATAAATGCAAAACAAAAACAGAATTACCTGGAAAAACTCAGCAGGTCTGGCAGCATCGGCGGAGAAGAAAAGAGTTGACGTTTCGAGTCCTCATGACCCTTCGACAGACCTGAGCGAATATAAGGAGAGGGGTGAAATATAAGCTAGTTTAAGGTGGGGGGGGTAGGGGGGGAGAGAAGGGGAGGGGGTTGGTGTGGTTGTAGGGACAAGCAAGCAGTGATAGGAGCAGATCATCAAAAGATGTCACAGACAACAGAACAAAAGAACACAGAGGTGTTGAAGTTGGTGATATTATCTAAACGAATGTGCTAATTAAGAATGGATGGTAGGACACTCAAGGTACAGCTCTAGTGGGGTTGGGGAGAGCATAAAAGATTTAATAATAATGGAAATAGGTGGGAAAAGAGAAATCTATATAAATTATTGGAAAAAAACAGAAGGAAGGGGGAAGAAACAGAAAGGGGGTGGGGATGGAGGAGGGAGCTCAAGATCTAAAGTTGTTGAACTGAATATTCAGTCCGGAAGCTGTAAGGTGCCTAGTCGGAAGATGAGGTGTTGTTCCTCCAGTTTGCGTTGGGCTTCACTGGAACAATGCAGCAGGCCAAGGACAGACATGTGGGCAAGAGAGCAGGGTGGAGTGTTAAAATGACAAGCGACAGGGAGGTTTGGGTCATTCTTGCGGACAGACCGCAGGTGTTCTGCAAAGCGGTCGCCCAGTTTACATTTGGTATTCCACAAGAATGACCCAAACCTCCCTGTTGCTTGCCATTTTAACACTCCACCCTGCTCTCTTGCCCACATGTCTGTCCTTGGCTTGCTGCATTGTTCCAGTGAAGCCCAACGCAAACTGGAGGAACAGCACCTCATCTTCCGACTAGGCACTTTACAGCCTTCCGGACTGAATATTCAGTTCAACAACTTTAGATCTTGAGCTCCCTCCCCCATCCCCACCCCCTTTCTGTTTCCCCCTTCCTTTTGTTTTTTCCAATAATTTATATAGATTTCTCTTTTCCCATCTATTTCCATTATTTTTAAATCTTTTATGCTCCCCCCACCCCCACTAGAGCTATACCTTGAGTGCCCTACCATCCATTCTTAATTAGCACATTCGTTTAGATAATATCACCAACTTCAAAACCTCTTTGTTCTTTTGTTCTGTTGTCTGTGACATCTTTTGATTATCTGCTCCTATCACTGCTTGCTTGTCCCTACAACCACACCACCCCCCTCCACTTCTGTCCCCCCACCCAACAACCCCCCCTCCCCACACCTTAAACCAGCTTATATTTCACCCCTCTCCTTGGATTCACCCAGTTCTGTCGAAGGGTCATGAGGACTCGAAACGTCAACTCTTTTCTTCTCCGCCGATGCTGCCAGACCTGCTGAGTTTTTCCAGGTAATTCTGTTTTTGTTTTGGATTTCCAGCATCCGCAGTTTTTTGTTTTTAGCGATATAAATGCAAGTTGGTTGTTGACAAAGCTAAATAAATGCGTGTCTTTTTATTTTCTGACATGAAACTGTTACGTAGCCAAACTTAAGATCGCACAGAATTTTTTTTAAAGGAGGGGGCCCTGGGGCTGTTAAATGGAAATGGGAAAACAAAGCCCATCATAAGCTTTGTACAGCTGGAGATATGCATTTTAACTTGGGTGTACCTCAAACTCAGTGGCCGCATGTGACAGGTTATATAACAACAGCAATTTTCCATTAGCACAGCAGATTATTGTGCAGTGAGTGCGTTTAGGGACAAAGCAGGCAAGTTTTGTAAGTCTGAAAAAGCAAACAGCAAAGCCCCAGAAAGTCACAGTAAATCAGTCAGTGTCTAAAAGTGAAAACCGCTTGGTATTTAATGTGGAGACCCTTCTGGTCCTGAAATGTTAACTTATCTTTGTGTTTTTTAGCTGCGAACAGACTTGGTGTGAGTTTCCAGTACTTACAGTCCTTTTTACAGCAGCCTTTTGAACACATGTTAATATTCAAACTGAGCGTTCCCTGGATTATCTGAAGAGCTCCTTTCTATAATTTAGACTAAAGACTGTGCAACAGTTGCTCTCAGGTATCAAATATCCTGGGAACATTTCCCATGTGCTGACAGGGATTGAGTAGCAAAGCCCTGAGCCAACAGTGCAAGCGCCTAAAATTATCCTATGTAGCTGCAGCCGCCGGTGTCTCTGATCTCAGTAGCCATGCAGAGCGAGGATGCTCACATTGCTCAGTGAGTTTCTCATCGGCCTGGTACTGCTTGGCTTTTTCCTTGTCAGCTGTCAGAATGTCTTTCAAATTGTGTCGAACACTGTGCAATTTGTGCTGAAATATATCCACCAGGAGTTAGACAAGCAGCTCGGAGAGAGTGAGACCAGCTCCGATGACGAGGAGATTGTCACCACCAGGGTCATTCGGCGGAGGCTTATTGTCAAGGTAGTGCCTGGGTTGCAGTGGCTGTTTCTTCTTGGCCTGCGCAGGTTTTGGAGCGTGCTCGGCTAACCACCATGTGTATACTAGTGGCTGGTCTTTTGACTTTATATGCCTACACTGAGTTCTGCTGATGAAACCTGGTCTTTATATAGCTTGCCTTTTATGAGCTGCACTGCATGTCATTCCTGTAAGTGGAAGAGAGTGTCTGCAGACTTCAACCCCTCCATACACAGTAAATAGTTCTGACTGGCATGAAGAAGCAGCAACTGAACTGGATGTTTGGAGAGAGGGTGGATTAATTAATGGATGATTTTGTGTGTGTGAGAGTTAAGCTGCTTACATTGTCACGATGTTGTTGCGAAGACTGCATGGTCAAAGGTGCGTTTGCATCTCAAGTGCTTCCAGCAGGAGCCAAGACATGAGACTCCTTGTAGACCCTCTGATCACTCCTGCTGGAGAAAGTGTGAAGTCCACATCTAGGTCTTTTTGGGACTTAAAACGAATTTATATGGGGACTGGCAGCACACTGCAAGTACACAGAGACACCACTTGTAAGTTCTGGGTCTGCACTTGAGAGAGAGAGGGAGAGAGAGGGAGAGAGACTCCTCGTGCACGAGCATGGCAATTAATCCATGGTGTTTGAAATCCAGATTAACTGGGTGCTGTCAATGAACTCTGCTTCATTTGTGTTTTGCAAGACGCTATGAATGGGTAATGTGATGCCAACGATCGCCCCCTTCAGTCTGCCCATGGCTTCACGAGAGCTCCCGGTGGGCATTGAACAATGCGGCAGACTAATTGGAGGGCTCCGTCTGTTGTGTTAGCATTGTGGTAAAGACAAAACTGCTTCCTACTGAGGTTGAGATTGTGGTGTACATGTACAGCCTGCCTCGCAAACCTGTGAATAGAATGCCTCCCCCGCCCCCAACATAGAGGAGCAATAGGAATGAGCAAGAGATGGATTGGGTTTTCATTCTGGACAGCACGGATGTCCTTGTGGTTTGGATGCATGGTATTGGCAGCTTTGTGTTTTACTAACGTACAGGATTCGGATTTAAATAGAGTTCAGGAAAAATACAAATCCAAGGACATGAACTTCACTCTGACTGGATGGTTAAAAGCTGACATGTTCTAACATAATGGTATTGCAGTCAAAACCTGACACCTGACACAGCCTAATCTGGCAGCATGTACCCCCTGCCCCTGACCACCCCTCTCTGGTTCCAGGACACCCAGTCAGATAGGTTCTTGTTCTGACTGTCTGCATGGGTGTGATTTGTATCTCCAAGAGGTGAGCAGAAAACGTAGGCAACGTTCTCAGGGTTTATTATTCATGTATTCTGTAACTGATTGGGACCGTAGACAGGAATGAACATTATAAAGAGGATAGACTTGCAGAGGTCTAGTGGATGCATGAATTCGGTACAGCTGGACCCTGGTTTAAAATCGAGAAGAGAAAGAAATGACTTTGAACACTGCAGAGTTGAGGAAAAAGAGCAGGGCAGTGTGATTAGTTTTGGGCTATAGTTGCAAAGGCACAGAAGTCTCCTTCTGTACTCTAAACTGGTCTGCTTCTCTGATGGGTTGACTATGAGTAAAAATGCTTTGAAATTGTGCCTTTCAGTGCACTGGATATATTCAGTAACTAGAAAGACAAGGATTCCAGCTCACAGTTTAAAACTCATACCAACATAGAAACAGGAGAAGGCCACTCGGCCCCTCGAGCCTGCTCTGCCATTCAATAAGATCACAGCTGATCTGAATGTAACCTCAACCCCACATTCCTGCCTCCCCCCAATAACCTTTCACCCACTTGCTTACCAAGAACCTAGCTCTCTCTGCCTTAAAAATATTCAATGCATATACTTCCTCCGCCTTTTCAAGAAGAGTTCCAAAGACTCATGACCCTCCTCATCTCTGTCTTAACTGAGCAACCCCTTATTTTTAAATGGCAACCCCGAGTTCTAGATTCTCCAACAAGAGGGAACATCCCCTCCAAATCCACCCTGTCAAGATCCCGCATAGAATTCCAGACTGCCAAATTTAGTTTGCTGAAAAATTATACATGCTTTTCATCTCGCGCTCCTCAGGACAGATGCAAGAGTGCCAAATTTCAAAGGGAATAACAATTTATGGACGGAGCCCATTAAGGTGTGTAAGGAAATTCTTACATGAGGAATGTGGTATCTGAATTTCAGTGCCAGTGCGATGCGAAGAAGGTAGATCTGACTGGCAGATCATATCAAACAGCTTGTCCCTTCGGATGTTTCCAATAGCTATAGAGTACTGACTGTACTCAACCCACCGGTGCTTGCAAAACTGAGAACATATTGGTCTAACGTTAGATGTGAGTCTGCATTTGGACAGCACTTGCTGAACAATCCAGGGTGTGCTAAGAATTAGACTAAGAACCAATTTAAGATTATAAGTCAGGCTCACAATGTGGCTCACTTACATTTGCTAGAGGCTACATATATTCATATGCAGGGATCAGACCTCTGTAGGTAAAAGGAATTATCCAAACATTGTACTTTTTGAAATAAACAATAGCATGGAAGAACAATAGTTCCCTATTGCATTCCCCATGGCAGCCCCTCAACCAATCAGAGCCCACTTGCCAACCAATCAGCACCTTTTTCTCATCCAGTATAAATTGTTGTTCCCTTTGAAATTTGGCATTCTTGTGTCTGTCCTGATGGGTGCAAGATGAAAAACTTCAACGGCATGTCTCTTTTTTCAGGAATACTCAAAGTTCTGTGCCAACAAATGTCTGAATTTAACTTTGTTTGGCTTGTGCAGACACGGATCAACTGTTAAAATTGGTGGATTATATAAAGATGAACTAAATATTAGATGATGAATCAAACTGTAGGGTTCACCAATCAGGCGGGTGCCTGAGAGTGATCAATATAATCACATTAACGGTCCTGCCATCTTCCCCCAGACTGATAACCCTAACATGTACTAAGATGTATTTGATAAGTTTTCCAAAGTGCAACATACAAATGAGAGGAAAGAGATGAGGTGGGATCGAGATGAACCTGTAGCTGGTTCATATGTTAGAATTTGCACCATTCACATTACACAGCTGCCTGCCATACCTCTTTTCAGGAAGTGCCCGATGTTACTGGCTGGTAGCTGCCTCTGCCATTGCCATAAACTGTCCTATGTTGCACATTTACTCACAGTTAGCCCAGGATGTAAGCGAGATGCAAGGACTGTGAGTGTGAACAAGAGTTTGGGAATTGCTACCAACTGAAACAATGGCTGGAATTTTACAGCCCTGTCATGGCTGTAAAATGTGGCCAGCCATTCTAAACAGTGGCCAAACGGTATGTTTGCCGATGGAAGGGGCTGACATTTCAGGCAAACGTGTAGCTGGAATGTTGACGCATTTGTGTAACACGAATGGCACCTTCACACCAGGAATATCGTCACTGCATCCAGACTATAGGGAAAGCTTAACGTTGACATTTATCTTTTAAGTGACATGCCAATGAGTGTCGGCAGCCCAAACTCCGTTGACTTTGGCGGGAACGTAAAATCCCACTGGGTAAAATACCGCCCAATGTTCCAGCAACATGACGATCGAGCAAATGCGGTGTGTACCACAGCGCCACAGTAGCCAGATTTGGAATGGCTTTGCCTGGAGGTTAACCGTTGCCAAGGCTGTGTGGTATTTTTCCTTTAACCAATAGCGGGGATTGTCTTGTCATGTCATGGATCATGGAAAGACACCTGGGTGGATGTGTGTGGGGAGGCTAATAGTTTAGGATTAACATCCAAACTGATTCTCCTTCCATTCCAACACACAGGGAGAAGAAGCAAAGAACATTCCGGGA
>JANJGN010000017.1:117029708-117032208 GCA_026770705.1 Isurus oxyrinchus
CCCACCAGAATGTCGGGCAGGCTCTTTAACGTGCACGAGCAGGCAATGTTATAGGCCCTCAGCTTCCTCTGGATGACCCAACCTCAGCTCTTTCAACAGGATGGCATCTTGCACTAAACTTAACCAAAAGTGGCGTCTCAGCTTGAGACCCCCACCTTGGCCATGCCAGAGGCTCTGTTGCACTTCAGGTGTCAGGTGTTTATTGTCAAAACATATCCAGAGCTGGGAGGATAAACGAGGGACAAAGTGAATGTAATCATTTGGCACCTTTCTCTTGTAGATTGTTCGAAAGGTTGTTCGAAGGATTGCCCCCGCTGAAGGCAAGGAGGAGACAGTAGAGATATTACACCAAGAACCATCTGGATCAGAAAACCAGGCAGATAACTTCACAATGTACAGTGTGTTAACGAGAGACGCCACAAACAGTAAGGTAAAGTTCTCTTACACATGCTGGGCATTGGCCAGCAAGTGCTAACGTGACTGCAGACACCTTGCGGACTTCAACATCAGGTGTTAACATCAGTCAGAATGCACCCTCTTTATTGGGGTCATTCACTGTTATCACCAAACCTGATCTCTCCCAAACCTCGTGAGTCGGCAGCACTAGCATTAGACAGCACCTTCCAAACCCACGACCTCTACCATCTAGAAGGACAAGGGCAGCAGATACATGGGGAACACCACCACCTGCAAGTTCCCCTCCAAGCCACTCACCATCCTGACTTGGAAATATATCGGCCGTTCCTTCACTGTCGCTGGGTCAAAATCCTGTGACTCCCTCCCTAACAGCGCCGTGGGCGTACCTACACCACATGGGCTGCAGCGGCTCAAGAAGGCGGCTCACCCCCACCTTCTCAAGGGGCAATTAGGGATGGGTAATAAATGCTGTCCCAGCCTCAGCAACACCCACAGGCCATGAATGAATTTTTTTTTAAAAAGCGCTCAACTCAAAAGACGGTGAGAGTCATTGAGAGGGTGCGGCATTCCTTTTCGAATGGTACTTCAGGGATGTGCTCGGAATAACCCTCTGATGCCTTTGTCTCCAGCAGGCTGCAGAGTGGAAGAGGCCAGTCTAAGAGAAAGGTGCTTGCCCACTTTTAAGAAGCTGATTGTTGTAAGAGTTTGCAAGCTTTACAAAAAAAAACATAAACATAAACATAAACATTCACCAAATAACACATCAAGCTTCCTCATGTCTAACACTGTGAACATTGCTGAAAGTGGAGCATGTCAGACAGACGCGTTGTACTGAACAGTTTTCAGTTTGTTTAGTGTATGCACTGTGACTGGTACTGAACAGACAGACAGTTGCTTAATTGCGCAGCGCAGGATTAGATTAAAATGAGCTGCAGCCAAAGAGAGGGTGGGACGTTACGGAGGTTGGGGGTACTCTCTGAGGGGCGTAAATCTGCTTTTAAACGGTATGGTCTGTTTTTATTTCCTGGAGTCCGCATCATCGGGCCTCCAGCTCTTCTCTCTCCCTGTCTTACATCCTCCAGAAGGAGAAGCAGGCGAGGGCTCTGGAAGAAAGCTGCCAGTTGATCAGGGCTAGTTTTGAATGCGAGGCTGAGCTCCCTCTGCTGCTGGGATTACAGCCACTTTAACCTCGGTCTGCAGCACTAATTCACGCACTCAAAGTGACTGGGGCAGGGGTTGAGGTGAGCACGGGAGCGTTGCTGCTCAGGGAGTTAGCAGGTATGAATTCTCCACAGCTCCGTGCTGACTGCTTCCTGTGTGCTGGTCATTAATTCAACATGACGGTGAAACAGAGCAAATCCCAATGGCTTTTGCTCTGGGTTAGTCTAACGCAACCAAGAGAAGTGGCGAATAAACCAGCCAGCAGCAGTTGCCTGTGAGTAATCTGTCCTTGCCCCTGCACTGTACACTTAACTGGTATTCAGTTTGGCAAACCTCAGGCCTGCTCTCTGAGCTGCTGCTGCTTCATGTTCAACGACGATTGATACCATTTGATAGATTGTTAAATGGCCATCCTCAGATGGTTGACTTACCAAAGTCGTGCTGATATCCGGCCAATAAAACATTTGTTTACATTGTTCCACTGGTGGCCAAGGGCCTCAATGTGGAGCTTTCATTTCTGCCTGTTGTTCTGATGGTGTGACAGATACCGGTGCATGAACAGATTGGGTATGTGTTATTTTATCTGGGTTTATGGATAATTCTTTAAAATTCTGTGCATCCTTATCATAGCGACTGGGTCTGAAGGAATTCCCCATAAGTAGGTTGTAAATTAAACCAACTTAGAATCATCGACTGCAGTATCACCAAAAGATGGCATGTTTTTGTTGAGTTTGAGATGACCACATATGTGTCCACCGCTGTGTGTGAGTGTGTGTGTGTGTGTGTGTGCGTGCGAGTGAGAGAATGTGTGTGTGCGAGCATGTGAGGGTGTGTGCATGTGTGTGAGAGAATGTGTGTGTGTGAGTGTGTGTGTGTGTGTGCGTGCGAGTGAGAGAATGTGTGTGTGCGAGCATGTGTGAGG